>JAJQKJ010002358.1:0-194047 GCA_029574335.1 Rana kukunoris | reverse complement strand
AGCTGTTAAAATCCATAGCATGAAAAAAATATCACAAAACAAACTTCAAAAGTAATTTTATTGGTCCACAAAACAAGGAAAGCAAAACAAAATATTAAAAATAAAACACAACAAAAAAAACAAAAAACAAACATAAAAACAAAAAGACCAAGGTTTATTTCACACAGTAACTGGAATATGAATCATGCTTTTGAAATAACAGATAGACTCACAGGATTAAAACATTAGTCATTAACATCTTGAGAAACATTTTGCAAAATTATGCAGCAGACAAAACATCAACGTGAAAATCATTATATCAAACAATTGCCCGCCCCCCCCAAAAAAACAAAACTTGCTCCAAAACATCTCTGTTTCGCTCCGCCATTCCTTCCTTCCAGCCAGCAAGTCTGCCCCCTCAGGGCAGCTGACATGTGCTCTATCCACGCTTTTTATAACATGTGTGCTAATGAACCAATTCAAAAACACATGAAGAAATGTCAGCCTCTAGTTTGTGTGCACTTGTAACTGCTTACACCTGTTAAGGATGTCCTTAAATTACTAAGCCAAACAACAAGCTTTCTGAGCATGCTCAGAAACATGCAAGTAATTTTCAGGCACTAACACCCAGCTTAATTTTCTAAGTGTTCGAGCATGCCCAGTTCACTCGAGCTGCATTACCAGAATCAAATCTGCAATGGCGGATGAAAGCATGAGAGCTGTTTTTTTTATTTTTTCCCCCCTGAACTGATGCTTTACAAACTGAAGGGGAGGTCTTATTGAATTTTTTACGTAACAAACATAAATAATAATAATTAAAACGCCCCTGTTCCTAGTAGCTCGCAGTCAGAAGCGAACACGCACCATTTTTTTTTTCAGGTTACCAGTTTAGATTTACATATTTAACCCCCGTTCAAACCCCACATGTGAGGTAATCATAGCGTACGTTAGAGCGAGAGCAATACTTTTAGCACTAGACCTCACCTGTAACTCTAAACTGGTAACCTGAAAAAATAAAAAAAAGTGTTGCCTATGGGTATTTTCAAGTACTGAAGTTTGGTGCATTCCATGAGTGTGTGCAATATTAAAGCGTGACATGTTGGGTATCTATTTACTCAGTGTAACATCATCTTTCACATTATGGCCATAAATTGGGCTAACTTTAGTGTTTTCGTAATTTGTAACCACTTGAGGCCCCAGACCATATATACTGGTTACTGACCAGGCCCAGTTTTTGCATTTCAACACTGCGTCATTTAACTGACAATTGCGCGGTTTTGTGCGATGTGTCCCCCCAAACAAAATTGGCGTCCTCTTTTTTCCCCCCACAAATTTTTTTTATTTTTTTTGGTGGTATTTGCGTTTTCTGCGTTTTTTCATATTTTTGCTTGAACCCAAAAATATAGCGACAATTTTGTAAATAAAAAGACAACTTTTTTACTGTTTGCTATAATAATTCAAACATTTTTTTTTGCCCTCAGTTTAGGCCGATACGTATTCTTCGACATATTTTTGGTTCCAAAAAATCGCAATAAGCGTTTGATTGGTTTGGGCAAAAGTTATAAATAGGGGTTCGTTTTATGGGTTTTTTAGGAAAATATTTTTGTTTTACTAGTAATGTGGTGGCGATCATTGATTTTTATGGCTACTGGGACATTGTGGCTGACACATTTTTGTGAGCTTTGGCATTTTTCTAGCGACCAATGGTATACAAATGCATTGCTTACTATAAAATGTCACTGGCAGGGAAGGGGTTAACACTAGGGGCGAGGAAGAGGTTGATTATGTTACCTGGGTGTGTTTCTAACTGTAAAGGGGGTGGGACTGACTAGGGGAAATGACAGATCGCTGTTCATACATTGTATGGACAGACGAGCAGGTATTCCCCCCCTGACAGGACCGGGATAAAGGGGAACTCCACACCAAATTAAAAAAAAAAACGGTGTGGGGGTCCCCCTCCAGGTGCACAACAGGCTCTTAGATTTGGTCTGGAACATAAGGGGTTAAACCCATGCCAAAAAACGGCGTGGGGTTCCCCCTCAGATCCAGACCAAATCCTTATCCCAGGCACGCAGTCTGGCCGGACAGGAATGGGGGTGGGGACGAGCGGGCGCCCCCCTCCTGAGTCGTACCAGACCGCATGCCCTCGACATTGGGGAGTGCGTGCTTTGGGGGAGGGGGGCACTGCCCCCCCCCAAAGCACTCTTGTCCCCATGTCGGTAGGGACAAGAGCCTCTTCCCGACAACCCTGGCCGTTGGTTGTCGGGGTATGCGGGCGGGGGGTTTATCAGAATCTGAGAGCCCCCTCTAATAAAGGGGGCCCCCAGATTCTGGCCCCCCACCCTATGTAAATGAGTATGGGGTACATCGTACACCTACCCATTCACCGGTGGAAAAGTGTAAACACAAATAAACCACACAGAATAAAATAATTTATTAGTCAGCTCCGGGGTCTTCTTTCGGGACCCCCCACCACCAGCCCATTGGGCCCCCGGGCTTCGCCGTTTTCTGCCGGGGGGGCGACACCCACCGATGCTCTCCGCCATGTTCGGCCGAGCCCCCACCCCAAATTAAGCTCTTTTACATCCGGGGGGGCGGCTGAAAACAGCGAGAACAATGGGGGCGGAGACCCTCCTCGGTCTTCTAGCCGTTTTCTGCCGGGGGGGCTCCAGCCCCGCACCGGTCTTCGCCGCCACCTTCCGCCGGGGGGGGGGGGGGGAACACCCACCGATGCTCTCCGCCATGTTCGGCCGGCCCCCACCCCCAAAATTAAGCTCTTTTACATCCGTGGGGGCGGCCGAAAACGGTGGAGAAACAACGGGGGGGCGGAGCCCCTCCTCGGTCTTCGCCGCCGCCTTCTGTCGGGCCCCCACCCCAAAATTAAGCTCTCTTACATCCGGGGGGGGGGGCGGCGGAAATTGGCGGAGAACAACGGGGGCGTCGCCACTCCTCGGTCTTGAGGGCGTGTGTGTGAGGCTCTCTGGACTTCCAGAGAGCCATGGAAGCTATCAGCCCAGGGGGAGGCTCTACTTCCCGGGCTGTGAGAGAAGCTATGCCTGTGGAGGGATCGGATACCATTTCAAGGACAGTGGAGAGTTTCAGACCATCAGATGAGGATCTCAGTATCTGGAGTCCCAGATTGCTCTCTCTGCATGGCAGGAGCAGCAGCCAGGTGAAAGTGATTTTGAAGCTATAGGCCGTGCGGATGGAAGTCTATGCAGTCTTGGGAAGGCTTATGGACTTTTTGGTGGTAGTGCATGAAGACCTGGCACGCTTAAGAACAGCCAGAGATCGGGTGGGCAAAAAGAAGCGGAAGGGCTATCGCCTGAGTGTTCAGACATTGAAAACGACCCTGAGTGAGTATGTCATTTATTGGAGCCGGCTGTTGGATCAGTCTACTATGGACACTGATGAGATGGATGAGTTGGAGGAACGCCTGATGGAGGTTTGTGATAAGGGAAGCCAGGCTGCTCGCCGTAGCTCCCAGGCTGAGGTGCCAATTTCCCCTTTGCCATCAGGGGGCGCCCAGCCTGGAGGCCTGGTCGGATCCCCCGCGATCACCGCGGGACCGGAAGTGGCGGGTCCCGGGGCTGCTGCGGACGAGGAGGAAGTCATGGAGGTTGGAGGAACGCAGGACGAAGTCGCGGCGGGTATTGCCGTGAATGTGTGTGCCGCGAGTCGCGAGGCTACTGCTGCGGTGGATGCCGCGGGTCGCGGGACTGCCGCTGCGGGTGTGGAGCCGGAGGGTATGGCCGCGAAAGTGAATACCGCGGGTTGCGGGGTTACCGCTGAAGGTGTGGAGCCGGAAGTAGCGGATCCCGGGACAGCTGCGGGTGAGGAGATGGGACTTGTGGAGGCTGTTGCTGAGAAGGATGGAGCAATGAAGGACGGTTCCGCGGGGTGTGAGTGCCATGGATCGTGGGATTTCTGCCGAGGACACTGTGAGGGGTGAGATACCTACTATTGTCCATCCCGGGTTTTTGGGGGTGGCCACTGTTGCGGAGACTGTTGGGGTCATCTTTTCCTGTGGACCTGCTGCCGGGTGGTGGGGTGCCTCTTGTGGTTTCCCCCTCCGGCCCTTCAGTTTCTGAGTCCGTGGCGATGACCCCCCAGCGCATGGAGTGGGGTGATTGCGAACAGGGTAGTATAACTAGCCCATGTCTTGCGATGGACCACATACGGCTGCTGGAGGGTGAGCCAACTAAAGCGGACCAGAGTACTGGTTTTCATGACATTGGGGTACCCTCTGGGGTTTTGGAGCATACGGTCAGCCCCAAGTGGGTCCTCTAGGCGGTGCGGGGACCCCTCCGGCAGCAATTATTTCTGCTGGGGGTGTTTCCGGTGCTTGTGCACCTGCTGTGCCCGGGGCCCCTGGGAAAGACTTAAGTATAGCTGTTGATAATGTTGATTCTAGCAATGTTGTTGTTTCTGATCTCCCCCCGCCTCCTCCCCAAATCAGTGGGTCCCAGGAGGCCGGGTTATGTCGGCCCTAAAAGTGGGGTTGTCTTTTGCAGATGTCACTGGTGGCAGGGTACAGCTTGGGCGTTTTATAGTGCCCACGGTACGATGGCTTTTAGGGGCTCAGTGCCAGCTGCCACTAGGGTGGGGGGAGTGGAGCGTAAGCGCCATAATGTTGTGCAGCTGCGCTGGTTGGAAGAGTTTGGTCGTCCTCCGGGGAGAGACGAGGTGGTGGATATGGTGTTGGCCTTGGGTTTAAGGCATCAGACATCTTTGCTGTTATCCACCCCTCGGGCTCCCTGGAGTATGATGTAAGTTTTGGTACCCCCGTCTTAATGGAGAGTTTTATCTCCAGACGGGAGGTGGTGAAGAATCAGTCCTCGTGGAAATCCTTTAGAGCAGTCCCCCTGTCTAGACAGGAAGAAATAAAAAGGGTGTCAGTCCTGGTTAGAAATGAATCTATTCCCGCAGAAGATATCACAACATGGTTGGGGCGGTACGGCCAGGTGATGGCCCCGCCAGGGAAAGTTTTGGATGCCAAGGGGATCTGGACTGGTGCCTGGTCTGTCTCAGTAAGGCTTAGACGCATCGGGTTATCAGTGACACATGTGCCTGCGTCAGGTTATATTGGGAGGGATAGGATCCTTGCATTCTATCCAGGGCAACCCAAGCTCTGTTTTAGATGCAACAGTCCTTTGCATTTCAGTAGGGACTGTAGGGAACCCTTTTGCACAAAGTGTAATGAAGCTGGGCACTTGGCCAGCGGGTGCAATAAATTTCAATGCAATCTGTGCGGTGTTATGGGGCACGTTTTTAGCCAGTGCCCCTCGGGCTTTCGGGCACCTTTGGGGGGGGTGTCTCCCCCTGCGGGGTCTGGGGGGTCTAGGGAGTCTGTGCTTCCGGTTGTTTCGTCGGCCGGGGCCTCCTGCCCCGCTCCAGTGACCTCTTGAGGGTCAGTCTTTTGTGATGGGTTCCGGAGTCCGGGGCCATCGTCAGGAAAGATTTGGGTCATAAGTCGGGAGGCTCGAGAGTTTCCCCTTTAAAATCTGGGGGGAGGGGTAAGGCCCCTTTGGTGCAATCTGTGGTATCTCGTGGCAAGGCTAAGATGCCTAGGGTGGTGTTGCATCCCCCTTCTCGGATTCGCAGCCCATTCCTACTTGGTCTGGGTCCCTCTGTCCCTGTGTCGGTGGTGGGGGGGATCAAGAGGCGGGTCGTTCTCTCTGATTCTGATACCCCTAGTACGAGACCTGTTCGTAAGGGCAGAAGGGGTAAGGTTCCTAGAGATCCCCAGCCAGTTGTAGACTTGCCTTCTCAGCCAGGTAAGGAGAGTAAAAGCAATGTTTGGGTGGCGGTGGGAAAGGGGCGGTGTGAAAGCAGTCCTGGGGTGATCCCCAGTTCTGGGTCAGGTCCTGGTCCGGGTGTTTCCTCTCCAGAAGGTGGAGTTGGGGCGACAAGTAGTGCCCAGACTCCCCCTGGTATAGCCCTGCAGAACAGGTTTTCCACCTTGGATCCTGTGGAGGATTCTGGTGGGGGTATGGTTGCAGGGGATTGTGCTGATGGAAGTAAATGAGTAATTTTATTATAAAAAAAAAAAAAATGCAGTAATGTGGGTAACATGTGAATGAGCAATGTTGGGGTGGCGGTGGGAAAGGGGCGGTGTAAAAGCAGTCCTGGGTGAGTAATTTTACTAAAAAAAAAAAAAAAAAAAGCAGTAATGTGGTAGCATGTGTATGTACAATTGCGTGGTTGCGTAGATTTTAAAGTTTTGGGGAAGGTTGGGGTTATGATTTTGTTTTTATTTGTTTATACATAATAGAAGTATGTATGTTTTAGGGGTTGGGGTTACTTGGGAAGTGGAAATGATTAAAGAGTATAATAATGCAAGTTATTGGAGCAGGTATTGGGTGCGATTTTAGTGATGTGCAGATGGTATATGTATAGTATGGTGGGATAGTGTTTGTACGTAAAGAAAATGTTTAGTGGTAGAGGGTTGCTTTGGTACTTGGGAAGTGGTAATGACTAAAGAGTATAAAAATTGCAAGTGAGTGGGGCAGGTATTGGTGCTAATTTTTAGTGATGTATAGATGGTATATGTATAGCATGGTGGGATAATATTTGTATGTAAAGAAAATGTATTGGGGCAGAGGGTCGTTTTGGTTTAATTGTTTTTTGTCTTTTCTGTATACATTTTTGGTCGTAAGAATTTTCAATAAAAAATTGCCACTCCTCGGTCTTCTAGCCGTTTTCTGCCGGTGGGCTCCAGCCCCGCACCGGTGTTTGCCGCCGCCTTCCGCCGGGGGTGAAACACCCACCGATGCTCTCCGCCATGTTCGGCCAAGCCCCCACCCCAAATTAAGCTTTTTGTGCATCCGGGGGGGGCGAACGAAAACAGTGGAGAACAACGGGGGTGTCGCTCCCCCTCTGGCTTCTCCGCTTCTGCTGGCTCCTCCTGGGGCCAGGGCTTCTTTCGCTGTCTTCCGCCGGAGGGCGCCACTCTCCGGGCTTCTCGTCGCTGTCTTCCGCCGCGGGGCACCACCCGCGGCTTTGTCGGCTTCTGCCTGGCTCCTCCGCGGGGGCCAGGCCTTCTCGTCGCTGTGTCGCCGTCTTCCGCCGCCGCCCCCTTCGACGTTTTCTGCCGGGATGAGGGTCGCACATCCCATCCCGGACTTCGACGTGGCGGGCTTCTCGTCACTGTGTCGCCGTCTTCCGCCGCCGCCCCCTTCACCACGAAGCTGCCGTGATTGTGGGGGAGGGCAGCGGGCTTCGAAGTTTTCGGCCGGGGTGAGGGTCGCACATCCCACCCCGGTCTTCTAGTCGCTGTCTTCCGCCGCGGGGTGACACTCGCGGGCTTCTTTGGCGACCTCCGCTTCTGCCTGGCTCCTCAGAGAGAAGCCCTGGCCCCAGCGGAGGAGCCAGGCAGAAGCGGAGGTCGCCGAAGAAGCCCGCGAGTGTCACGCCGCGGCGGAAGACAGCGACAAGAAGCCCGGGGTGGGATGTCGACCCTCACCCCGCCGAAAACTTCGAAGCCCGCTGCCCTCGCCCAAAGCACGGCAGCTTCGTGGTGAAGGGGCAGTGGCGGAAGACCGACACAGCGACGTGAAGCCCTGGCCCCCACGGAAGAGCCAGGCAGAAGCGGAGGTCGCCGAAGAAGCCCGCGAGTGTCACGCCGCGGCGGAAGACAGCGACAAGAAGCCCGGGGTGGGATGTGCGACCCTCACCCCGGCCGAAAACTTCGAAGCCCGCTGCCCTCGCCCCAAAGCACGGCAGCTTCGTGGTGAAGGGGGCAGTGGCGGAAGACGGCGACACAGCGACGTGAAGCCCTGGCCCCCACGGAAGAGCCAGGCAGAAGAGGCTATCGAGAGCCCCCCGGCAGAAAACTACGAAGCCAGCGGCCCTCCCCCATAAGCAGGAAGCTTCGTGGTGAAGGGGGCGGCGACGAAAAAAACTAGAAGACCGGGGTGGGATGTGCGTCCCTCACCCTGGCCGAAAACTTCGAAGCCTGCTGCCCTCCCCCATAAGCACGGGAGCTTTGTGGTGAAGGGGGCGGCGGCGGAAGACTGCGGCGGCGAAGACCGGGGTGGGTTGGCGGAAGACCCCCGGAGCTGACTAATAAATTATTTTATTCTGTGTGGTTTATTTGTGTTTACACTTTTTCCACCCATACTCATTCACATAGGGTGGGGGGGCCGGAATCTGGGGCCGCCTTATTAAAGGAGCTCCGAGATTCTGATTGCTCCCGCCGCATACCCCGACAACCAACGGCCAGGGTTGTCGGGAAGAGGCTCTTGTCCCTATCTACATGGGGACAAGAGTGCTTTGGGGAGGGGGGCAGTGCCCCCTCCCCCAAAGCGCACACTCCCCCATGTCGAGGGCATGCGGTCTGGTACCGTTTTAGGAGGGGGGCGCTCGCTCGTCCCCACCACCATTCCTGTCCGGCCAGACTGCATGCCTGGGATGAGGCTTGGTACGGATCTGGGGGGGAACCCCACGCCATTTTTGGCTTGGGTTAACCCCTCACGTTCCGGACCAAGCCGAAAAGCCTATTGTACCCCTGGGGGGAACCCGCGCCGGTTTCAAGTTTGAAATTTGGCGGGGAGTTCCCCTTCAGTGTCAGCGCAGCCCGAGAACAGCTCGGAGATTGCCGTGCGCCGTTTCACGCAGCGCAAACACTGCTACGCCGCAAGGAATTTACCAAGAATTTCTCGGCGTACTGACGTGGCGCACTGCATTCCCCGAAATTTCCCTCTGTACATGCCCAGTATGCAAATTAACTTTCCGAGGTTCTGGCGTACTTTGCAAGCGCACGGGGATTGCTTCTTAAAAGTCACTTTCGCTTTCAATTCGGCCGTCACACACGTTCAAACACATGTCACTACACTTCCCCTGCATCACCCCCTCCCTCCCCTCATAAACTCCCGCCCAAATCCCCGATGTTTACATTACTAAATGCCGTATGCCAGCTCTCTCCTGGGCGCATTAGGCAGTTTAGTAAATGAGGAAATACACTGCACTGGCAGTGTATCTCTTTTGTAAATGTCAAAAACACATTTACTCCCGCCTTGCACCATGAGTCATGGCGCACAGCTTGGTAAATCAGCCCCACTGTGTCCACTATGGGCCAGATTCAGGTAGATTGGAGCATCTTTGCTCTGGAGTAACGTTTCTCATTTACGTTACGCTGGCGAAATTTTAGGAGCAAGTGCTGTTATTCATGAAGCACTTGCTCCTAAAGTTGCGGCAGCGTATCGCAAATGAGCCGGCGGAATTCAAATTGGGCGGGTACGGGGCGTGTATTATTTAAACTAAGCGCGATCCCGCGGCGAACGTACTGCGCATGCGTCGACTGTCAATGCATCCCAGTGCGCATGCTCCAAATTCTGTCAGTGAACGTCAATGACGTCAAATCCCCATTCATGGACGTTTTACGCAAGCGACGCGATTTTTTTTTTTTTCGACACGATGACGACGGCTATACTTAACATACGATACTCTCACTAGGGGGCTGCTTTATCTTTACGCCGCGTATCGCTTACGGAAACGTCGGAAAGTCACTGCGTCGCGCCCGAATACGATCGTGAATTGCCGATTCCCGCTGATTAACATATTTTTTCAGCGTAAATCAGCGGGAACGCCCCCGGCGCCATTTTTAAATTAAAGTTGCGATGCGATGGCTAAATTCAATTGCGCCGATCGCATCGGAACTCCAACCCGGCGTTTCTTGTTTTCTGGTTACAGAAAACAGAAACGCCGGCTTAAAGTGACAGTTAGGCTGGAGTATCACTGATACTCCAGCCTAACTCTACATGAATCTGGCCCTATGTATGTAACACTCTCTTTTTTTTATTCTCACTTTCTCTCAACCATATCCCTTGATGTAGCACTAGCAAAGAAACTATCTCTCTCCCTCTCTTTCCCAGTAAAGTGAAAGTTATCCCTGGCACAGATGTCCAACGATAAAGGCTCTCTGTTAAAGAAAAATGAAAAGGTAATGTTGTAGATACAGTAAACTTTTAGAGATATATAAACCCAAAAATTAACTTTTAGGGTTTAATATTAATGAAGCCTAGCTTTTTTTTTTATATATCGTACTGCATTTTATCTCTGAATTTTAACCCTTAAAATAAATTAGTTGATGAGATTCCTACGTCTAAATACTCCAGTTTTAATTTCTTGAGCTCCATTGCAATCCAAGAAACCACCTAGTTATTGGGGGACAATCACTGAGAAGGATGACTTTGGAGTAACAGTGATGGGACACCAGAGGAGGAGGATTGGGGCCACTCCATGCAATTTTGCATATCAGGGGAAGATGTAATCCATCCATTCACAAACGACTGGCTTAATAATTTTTTATTTTTGTTTAATGGAGAATAGTCTACTGACACTCTCTCAGACACTAAATAGTCAGCAGTATTGTCATTGTTATCAGGGTTGGAAACTGCAGAGGAACACAAATGTGGTATATCTGCCTTAGAGTCCCAGGTAAGGGGGGGATAATAGCTCCTATTCGGAGCGGTTTGTTATTTCAGCAGACAACTGGCCCTGAATACTGTCAGCATGTAGCATATACTGCGTTTTGTTGTACAAGGAGAATTGTAAAAAATAAATGTTCAAGAGCGCAAAACATTTCTATTTCTAGTTCTAGGTACTTGCCAGAATGGGCAGATGATCGACTAGGGCACGGGAGAGAGGAAACCTGGCATGCAGACGATGGACCATGGGCAACAAAGCAAAACGTGAGACTTATAGACAATATGACACACTGGGGCTGATTTACTATTGGCACTCTGCGCTGCGCCGGTACATGCCTTAATTAGTGCGCTGGATGATGCCTTAATTAGGCGCATGAACCGGCGTAGCACAGCAGCGCAATGCAATTGATAAGTAAAGCCGCCGCTAAACTCCCTGTTAAAGTCTATGGGGGAAATCTTAAGTGTTAATTTTAAAGAAAAGAAAAAGAAAGTGTCAGGGGAATGTCTACACAGACACCCAATACTAGAAGACAGGTCAGTGGGCTGCACTAAGGAAATAGGCAGAAGGTAAGTGAACAATATGAATTTATTGAGGACAAGGCAACGTGACGTGAAAAAACAGGGCACCCACAAACAAGCACGCCAACTACACATACAATAAACGTCAAAACCACCAAAACTAGTGAACATAAATATGTACAATAAATCAGAACGTAACCAGCAGGGATAAGAAACAAGCAAGTCCAGGGGCAAAGCCGGGGTCAAGGATCGGAGACGGCAGCGAAGTCCAGAAGTACAAGCCAAGGTCAAAGGGAGCAGATCAAGAACAGACTGGTATCAGGACAGACAGGAACAGGGCTTAACAGACAAAATACTGCAGCACTGGACTGAAGTGCAGGGCGGGCTTATATACCAGTGCAGCTGTAACTTGGGAGACACCTGCTGGTGGCCACCAAAACTGCACCCCTGTTACCAGAGGGAACCGTGCCACCAGCACCGATCATGACAGTTCCCCCCCCCCAAGGGGAGGCCTCTGGACACCCCATTCTGCTCTTGCCCTGGCCCCTAGTGCATGTGGATGCAGAAAAGTCCCAAAAAGTCTTCCGGTCAAGGTTCCTTAACCCATTGGGAGACAAGTCCCCCAAGTCCGGAAACGAAGCATGCATCCTACCACCACCAGGGTCTGGAAGTTGGTATCTAGAGGTGAAGGCAGGCAGGGCAGCAAACTCAGGGTTATTTGGCTGGGAAGGTGACACATCGAACTGAAAGTCAGGCTGAGCAGCGGACTGGAAGTCATCAGGCTGGGCAGCAGACTGGAAGTATCAGGCTGGGCAGCAGACTGGAAGTCATCAGGCTGGGCAGCAGATTGGAAGTCATCAGGCTGGGCAGCGGACTGGAAGTCATCAGGCTGGGCAGCGGACTGGAAGTCATCAAGCTGGGCAGCGGACTGGAACATCAAGCTGGGCAGCGGACTGGAATTCATCAAGCTGGGCAGCGGACTGGAAGTCATCAAGCTGGGCAGCGGACTGGAAGTCATCAAGCTGGGCAGCGGACTGGAAGTCATCAAGCTGGGCAGCGGACTGAAAGTCATGAAGCTGGGCAGCGGACTGGAAGTCATCAAGCTGGGCAGTGGACTCAGGGTCATTAGGCTGGGAAAGTGACACATCAAACTCAAAGTCAGGCACCGGGACATCAGACGGGAAGCCGGGCACGTTGGACCGGAAGCCAGGCATGTCAGGCTGGAAGCCAGTAACCAGGACACCAGGGTGGACAGCAGGAACCAGGACACCAGGGTGGACAGCAGGAACCAGGACACCAGGGTGGACAGCAGGAACCAGGACACCAGGGTGGACAGCAGGAACCAGGACACCAGGGTGGACAGCAGGAACCAGGACACCAGGGTGGACAGCAGATGGTGGCAGATCAGCAGACTCCGGGTCATCGGGCTGGGCAGCAGACGGGAACACCTCCGGCTGGGCAGCAGACGGGAACACCTCCGGCTGGGCAGCAAACGGGAACACCTCCGGCTGGGCAGCAAACGGGAACACCTCCGGCTGGGCAGCAAACGGGAACACCTCCGGCTGGGCAGCAAACAGGAACACCTCCGGCTGGGCAGCAAACGGGAACACCCCTGGCTGGGCAGCAAACGGGAACACCTCTGGCTGGGCAGCAAACGGGAACACCTCCGGCTGGGCAACAAACGCGAACACCTCCGGCTGGGCAACAGGCACAACAGGTTGGCAAACTGGCACTGGAACGGACTGGACCGCTGGCACTGGAGCATCAGACTGGCAAACTGGCACTGGAGCATCAGACTGGCAAACTGGCACTGGAGCATCAGACTGGCAAACTGGCACTGGAGCAACAGGCTGAGCGGTTGGCACTGGAACAACAGGCTAAGCGGTTGGCACTGGAACAACAGGCTGAAGCAGGTTGGTCGAAGTGGATGCAGATTGGGTTAGTGGCAGGATCGAGCGGGTTGGAAAAAACTTTTTCTTCTTCTTTGGTTTCACCACTGGGGATTTGTATATGGGTATAGGGTTGGAAGTAATGGATACAGCTGGTAGAGGTGAAGAGCAGAGGGGTGGTGAAACAGAGGGTTCCGACCTTGAAGAGGATTTTGGTGGAACAGACGGAGGCAGTTGAGAAGCAGCAGAAGGGTTAAAGGCAGGGTAAGTGCAGCAGGAGGAAACAGGGGACCGGTACTTTGTTGTTAGCAGGGTGTATTGTTCAGCAAAAGTGGGAATTGGGGGTAAAGAAAAAGATTTCCCCATGTTGATGAGGACAAGGGCCTCATCCCCACAACCCTTGCCCGGTGGTTGTGGGGGTCTGCGGGCAGGAGGCTTATCGAAATCTGGAAGACCCCTTTAACAAAGGGGCCCCACAGATCCCGGCACCCCCCCCCTGTGTGAAATGGTAATGGGGTACATTGTACCTCTACCATTTCACAAAAAAAAAGTGTCAAGGGTTAAAAAAGACAGCAAATTGAAGGACGAAAACTGGACAGCCACACTCCGAAATCACTTAAAATAAGTTGTCTTTTATTTTTCAACTGTAAACACAGTCACTGCAACCAACAAAATACAGTATGGCCGACGCGTTTCGCACTTACAATCAGTGCTTAAAAAAGACAAGAGCCAGTTTTTGACAAGTCCTTTATTATCTTCTTTCTTCTTCTTTTCTTTTCTTCGAGTTTCTTCTTCTTCCTCTGCTTCTTTCTTGGGTCTTCTAGTCCCGCATTTTGACCGGCGTGTTCTTCCATCTTCTTCTCCTTCCGCTGTCCTTCTCGTCCGCATCTTCTTCTGGTTCTTCTTCGCCGGAGGAGCCGCTTCCAATTGAAATCCCCGCTGTATGCTGGACCACGCCCCCCTCTGACGCCACGGGCAAGCTCTTAGGAAAGTCTCCGTGTGGTGCCTGTGTGTCAGAGGGGGCGTGATCACATGTCAGACGGCGGGCAATTCAATTGGAAGCAGTGACTCCGGCAAAGAAGAAGCCACGCACAAGCTTCCAATTGAATTGCCCGCCATCTGACATGTGACCACGCCCCCCTCTGACGCACAGGCACCACACAGGGACTTTCCTAAGAGCTTGCCCATGGCTCAGAGGGGGCGTGGTCCGGCATACAGCGGGGCATTCAATTGGAAGCGGCGCCTCCGGCGAAGAACCAGAAGAAGATGCGGACGAGAAAGACAGCGGGAAGGAGAAGAAGATGGAAGAACACGCCGGTCAAGATGCGGGACTACAAGACCCAAGAAAGAAGCAGAGGAAGAAGAAGGAAGAAGAAACCCGAAGAAAAAGAAAAGAAGAAGTAAGAAGATAATAAAGGACTTGTCAAAAACCAGCTCTTGTCTTTTTTTAACCACTTAAGGACCGCCTACTGCACATTTACGTCGGCAGAATGGCACGGCTGGGCACATAAACGTATATATACGTTGATTTTAGTACCCAGCCGTGGGTCGCGGGCGCGCGCCCGCGGGAGCGCGCCCGTGACCCGGGTCCGAAGCTCCGGGACCGCGGGATTCGCGGACCCGATCGCCGCTGCAGTGCGGCGATCCGTCCCTGGAGCAGAAGAAGAACGGGGAGAGCCGTGTGTACACACGGCTTCCCCGTGCTTCTCTGTGGCTGTAGCATCGATCGCGTCATCCCTGTAATAGGGGGACGCGATCGATGACGTCACACCTACAGCCACACCCCCCTACAGTAGTAAACATAAAAAACACATAGGCACACATCCCCTACAGCGCCACCTGTGGTTAACTCCCAAACTGCAACTGTCATTTCCACAGTAAACAATGCAAATTAAATGCAAATGCATTTTTTGCTGTGAAAGTGACAATTGTCCCAAAAATGTGTCAAAATTGTCCAAAGTGTCCGCCATATTGTCGCAGTCACGAAAAAAATCGCTGATCGCCGCTATTAGTAGTAAAAAAAAATAATTAATAAAAATGCAATAAAACTATTCCTTATTTTGTAAACGCTATAAATTTTGCGAAAACCAACCGATAAACGCTTATTGCGATTTTTTTTACCAAAAATACGTAGTAGAAGAATACGTATCGGCCTAAACTGAGGAAAAAAAATGTTTTTTTATATATTTTTGGGGGATTTTTATTATAGCAAAAAGTATTGCATTTCTTTTAAAATTGTCGCTCTATTTTTGTTTATAGCGCAAAAAATAAAAACCGCAGAGGTGATCAAATAACACCAAAAGAAAGCTCTATTTGTGGGGAAAAAAGGACGCCAATTTTGTTTGGGAGCCACGTCGCAAGACCGCGCAATTGTCAGTTAAAGCGACGCAGTGCCGAATCGCAAAAAGGGGCAAGGTCCTTTACCTGTATTTTGGTCCGGATCTTAAGTGGTTAACCCTTGACACTTTTTTTTCGTGAAATGGTAGAGGTACAATGTACCCCATTACCATTTCACACAGGGGGGGCGGGATCTGGGGTGCCCCTTTGTTAAAGGGGTCTTCCAAATTTCGATAAGCCCCCTGCTCGCAGACCCCCACAACCACCGGGCAAGGGTTGTGGGGAAGAGACCCTTGACCTCATCAACATGGGGACAAGGTGCTTTTGGGGGCACCCCACTCCCCAAGCACTCTCCCAATGTTGAGGGCATGTGGCCTGGTGCGGTTCAGGAGAGGGGGGGCCGCACTCTGTCCCCCCCCCTCTTTTCTGCGGCCGCCCAGGTCAACGTGCTTGGATAAGGGGTCTGGTGTGGATTTTAGGGGGGACTCCACGCCATTTTTTTAAAATTTGGGGTGAAGTTCCCCTTAAATTCCACACCAGACCTGAAGGGTCTGGTTATGGATATTTGGGGGGAGCCCCACGTAATTTTTTTTTAAATTGACGGTGGGGTTCCCCTTAATATCCATACCAGACCTAAAGGGTCTGGTTATTGAATTTGGGGGGACCCCCCGGGGGGGACCCCCACGCAATTATTTTTTTTTTTTTGGTGTTTTTTATGAATGAATTCTCCTGCAATTGCCGACAATTCAGTACACCTGTAAGAGTGGCCCGGAGGTGCCCAGGTGCCTTGAGGCACCCAGGGCCCCAGATGGTAACCCCCTCTTAATTTTTTTTTTTTAAATATATTTTTTAATATTTTGTTTATTTTCTTTTTTATTAAAGGGCCAATTTTTTGTATTTCTTTTTTTTTTTTTTTTTTTTTTTTTTTTCTTTTTTTTAAAGTGTATTTTTGTGCGTGGAACTCGAGAGAGAGGAGCCGGACTGCAGGAGTTGGGAGTAGGCAGACCCTCCCCCCGGAGGCAATCGCCATCCTTCTCCATGCCCCTGGTGGCAATGGCGGGGTGTGAAGGGGGGCCTCCCACTCACCCCGCCCTACCTGCTCCTTTTGGGAGCCCAACTGGGGCCCAATGGGACCCCAATGGGGCAGAGGGACTCCCCCCTATGAGGGAGTGAGGGGGCCTAGCCCACCCAGCCAGCCCCGTAGGTCCTTCGCCTCTCTTTATTTTAAGAGACCGCATGGCCAAAGTGCATGTGTTTTTAAACCAATTTTTTTTTTTTTTTTTTTTGTGTGCGTGCAAGTGTGGTGGTTTTTGTGGGGGGGGGGTGGGCGTACTAAGCACAGGCGTACCTTGCATAGCACACCCACCGGGAGCCGGGCTGAGACCACCAAACTCAATTCACATGTAGCCGAGACCGGGATCCGAACCCTTGGCTGCAGAGGTGAATGGCTTGTCAGCGCAGTGCCAATCACGTTGAGCCACCACAGCTCCTACAATTTATTTTTTTAGCAGTCCGGAGGTCCCCAGGGCCCCGGATGGCAACCCCCCATTTTTTCATTTATTTTTTTGAAAGATAGTTTTTTTTATTAAAGGGCCAATGTCTTTTTTTAGGGGTCTAGAGGTCCCCAGGGGCCTGGAGATCCCCAGGGCTCCAGATGACAACCCCTGTTTTTTAAAAAAAATTAAAAAAATATATATATTTCTATTTTACACATATATATATATATAAAAAAATATATATATATATAAATATTATTATTTAAAGAGCGCTGAGGGCCCCAGATGACAACCTTTTTGCTTATAAAAATGTTTTAAACGTTTTATATTATCTTTAATTTTTTTTTATATATAGATATATATTTTATTAGCAGACACCCTAGGGAATAAAGTGGCGGGCATTTTTTTTAAATTTTTCTAACGTCTTTTTTTTTGCTTAAAAAAAAAACCTGTTTCATGAATTAAAAAATAACAAAGCAGTAAAGCTTGCTCAATTTTTAGGGATAATGTGAAAGATGATGTTACACCGAGTAAATAGATATCTAACCTGTCACGCTTTCATATTGCGCACACTCATGGAATGGCGCTAAAACTTCGTAATTAAAAATCTCCATAGGCGACGCTTGACTTTTTTTCAGGTTACCAGTTTTGAGTTACAGAGGAGGTCTAGTGCTAAAATTATTGCTCTCACTCTAACGCACGCTATGATACCTCACATGTGGGGTTTGAACGGTATTTACATATGTGGGTGGGACTTGCATGCGTGTTCGCTTCTGAATGCGAGCTACTAGGGACAGGGGCATTTAAATTTAGATTTTTATTTGTTTTTGTTTTTTTTAACATCATATTTTTATTTTTGCACCTTTTTACCCTTTTTTTGTATTATTTTTCACTTTTCTTCCTATTACAAGGAATGTAAACATCCCTTGTAATAGGACTAGTGTGTGACAGGTCCTCTTTATGAAGAGAGGCGGGGTCAATAAGACCCCAGATCTGTCCTCCAGGCATGGAATTTGAGAAAAAAAAACATCTCATGCTTTCAGCTGCGATCATGTTCGTTCAGCACAGTGGTGTAGTGTATAGCACGTTCACCTAGCAGCAAAAGGGTCGCTGGTTCGAATCCCGCCCGTGACACCATCTGCCTGGAGTTTGCATGTTCTCCCTGTGCCTGCATGGGCTTCCTCCCACAATCTAAAAACATGCTGTAAATCAGATCCTGTCTAAATAAGCCCTAATATGCAGTGGGATATTTAGGTTTTGTGCTGCCCTAGGCCTGACCAAATTTCTGCACCCCCTAATATAGGGTGACCAGACATCCCCAGTTTCAGGGGACAGTCCTGATAAGTCTGTCCCTGGTTTTGTCCCCAGATTGGATTTAAAAGGGGGCAGGGGCAATTTCAAAGACAGTCAGTGCAGAATTAAAATAAAAAAATTAGATTTACACCCCCCCGCTCCGCCGTGCCTACTAGCATAGGGGTGTTGTATTTTTCCCATTATCTGTGCCCCTTTCTGATGATCATGTGCTGGTCGGAGTGGAGGGAATATTTCTTCAGTTTCGGGCGCATGCCCATTTAGATTCGCTCACATGTCCAGCCACCTGCTTATCTCCTTGCCTTCGATGGGGGAGTGATCTTCCTCCGCTCCCCACCCAGTAGTAGCCGGGGCACGAAGAGTGAGACTTGAGAGGCTGTGACGCGGGCAGCAATGGGCAGAGAGTCGCTGATTGTTGCCATTACTATAAGGTGATTTTTATATTTTTTTTTTTTACTAGTAATGGCAACAATCAGCGACTCTCTGCCCGTCGCCGCCCACCTCACAGCCTCTCAAGTCTTACTCTTCGGGCCCCGGCTACTGCTGGATGGTGAGATTAGGAAGATCACTCTGCCAGGGAAGGCAAGGAGATAATCAGGTGGCTGGCCAGGATTTGAGCCAAGGCAGAAGAACATGCGAGTGAAGCTGAATGGGCATGCGCCCGAAACTGAAGAAATATTCCCTCCGCTCCGACCAGCACATGATCATCAGAAAGTGGCACAGATAATGGGAAAAAAACAACCCCCCTATGCTAGAAGGCACGGCCGAGCGGGGGTGTGTAATTCTATTTTTTTTTTATTTTAATTCTGCACTGACTGTCTTTGAAATTGCCCCTGCCCCCTATTCAATCCAATCTGGGGACAAAACCAGGGACAGACTTGGTCCGGGGACAGTGTCCTCAATCAGGGGACTGTCCCCGTGAAACTGGGGATGTCTGGTCACCTTACATTACTAGTAAACGAAAAATATGTCCCCGGATTTCATTTTAAAAATCTGGTCACCTTACCCTAATAGAAAAATGACCCACCCTTCCTGTCAAGGCCACACCCTGTTTTTTTTATGACACGCCCAGGAATTTTCAGGGGACACACACAAGTTCTGTGGGGGCACACTTCCTGTTTGGCTATGGGGCAGGAAGTGAAGGCCAATCTCCCCAAATGGACAGGGATAATACAAAATAAACTGACAGGGCTTATAACCCTTCCCCCCCAACTCTATCCAAAATGAAAGAAAACAAAAAAAAGAAGTGTTGATTATAGTTCCAGTTTAACCCCAAATTTCAGATAATTTTATTTAGGCCTAAGAAAATATAACAATGCCAATAGGCCAGGATCCAGCGTTGCTAATATGTATGAATGTGTGTTAGGGACCCCCACAAACACCACCCAATGTTAAATAAACAATTTTCTTGTTTGTTTTGGGGATGCCTGCACACCTGATAGGGTAAAGACACCTCACAAATGTTGTCACTTTCTACTTAATTCATTCACTTCCTGCCACATAGCCAAACAGGAAGTGAGGGAAAAACCTGATCAATGTCTTGTTAGGGACACACAGATCAATCTAAATAGTTTCCCATTATGGAAATTGCATTTTTCTGTGTACACCCCAAATTAGTAGGGATCTTGGACTTTGGGGTCCATTTACTAAAGGCAAATCCACTTAGCACTACAAGTGGACAAGCAAGGAAGAAAAAAAAATTGGCGGGATTGGATGTTTAAAACATCAGTGCTTCCCTTCTGATTTTCATTGACTACGCTTCTACTGCAGAGCGGCTTTGCCTTTACTAAACCCCAAAGTAACTAATCATTTGGGGTGTACACAAGCAGTGCAATTTGCTTAATAGGGACACTTGTTAGATTGACCTGTGTCCCGAAGAAAAGACCATTTGTAGGGTTTTAATCTCACTTCCTGTTTAGCTGTGTGACAGTAAGTAAGCCAATTTTATGAAGCCAATTTTAAGAAAAGGGACACAAAGCCCAACCTAAAAACACAAGCAGGGGTTCTAACACTCACTTGGCTTCCCTCAAACACCCACAATTAGAATAGGATTTTCTTGTGCTAGATTCAAGCACAGTGCTGTAAATCAGCATTTCAAGCCTGCCCACCAATTTTTTTCAGGTTTTCCTTTATCTTGCACATTTGCTTTAAAAATTGGTCATCAATTCTAGGAAACAATACTTACCGCTTTGTCTTTCCTTTTCTGGTGACTAAACATGGCATCAAACATTTCATGCATACACACCAGCAAAGACGTTTAGAGACAAATCACACTTGATGGTTTAGGCCCAAACTATTTCAGCTGCAGCTGTTAAAATCCGTAGCATGAAAAAATATCACAAAACAAACTTCAAAATTTGAAAGTAATTTTATTGGTCCACAAAACAAGGAAAGCAAAACAAACAATTAAAAATAAACACACAAACAAAAAAAAACATAAAAAAAAATAGACCTAGGTTTATTTCACACAGTAATTAGAATATGCTTTTGAAATAACAGGATAGACCCACAGGATTAAAACATTAGTCATTAACGTCTTGAGAAACATTTTGCTAAATTATGCAGCAGACCAAAACATCAAAGTGAACATCATTAAATCAAAAAATTGCCCCCCCCCCCCCAAAAAAATAACTTGCTCAAAAACATCTCTGTTTCGCCCCGCCCCGCCATGCCTGCCAGCCAGCCAGCCAGCCAGCCAGCCAGCCAGCTAGCCAGCTAGCCAGCCAGCTCTCAGGGCAGCTGACATGTGCTCTATCCACGCTTTTTATAACATGTGTGCTAATGAACCAATTGGAAACACATGAAGAAATGTCAGCCTCTAGTTTGTGTGCACTTGTAACTGCTTACACCTGTTAAGGATGTCCTTAAATTACTAAGCCAAAAAACAAGCTTTCTGAGCATGCTCAGAAACATGCAAGTAATTTTTGTGGCACCAAAACCCAGCTTAATTTTTCTATGTGTCTGAGCATGCCCAGTTCACTCGAGATGCATTAAGAGAATCAAAGCTGCAATGGCGGATGAAAGCATGAGAGCTTTTTTTTTTTTTTTTCCCCTGAACTGATGAACTGATGCTTCCCAACCTGAAGGGGAGGTCTTATTGAATTTTTACGTAACAAACATAAATAATAATAATTAAAACGCCCCTGTCCCTAGTAGCTCGCAGTCAGAAGCGAACACGCACAATTTCTTTTTTCAAGTTACCAGTTTAGATTTACAGAGGAGGTCTAGTGCTAAAAGTATTGCTCTCACTCATGCTATGATATCTCACATGTGTGGTTTGACCGGTGTTTACATATGTGGGCGGACCGTAAATGTGTAAGTCCCGCCCACATATGTAAACACCGTTCAAACCCCACATGTGAGGTATCATAGCGTGCATTAGAGCGAGAGCAAAACTTTTAGCACTAGACATCCTCTGTGACTCAAAACTGGTAACCTGCAAAATAAAAAAAAGTGTTGCCTATGGAGATTTTCAAGTACTGAAGTTAGGCGCCATTCCATGAGTGTGTGCAATATTAAAGCGTGACATGTTGGGTATCTATTTACTCGGTGTAACAACATCTTTCACATTATGGCCATAAATTGGGCTAACTTCAGTGTTTTCTGAATTTTTAAACCACTTGAGCCCCAGACCATATTACTGGTCAATGACCGGGTCAGTTTTTGCGTTTCGGCACTGCGTAATTTTAACTGACAATTGCGCGGTTGTGCGACGTGGCTCCCAAACAAAATTGGCATCCTCTTTTTTCCCCCACAAAATTTTATTTTTTGTTTTGGTGGTATTTGATCATATTTCTTATTTTTGCTCGAACCAAAAATATAGCGACAATTTTGTAACTAAAATGACAACTTTTTTACTGTTTGCTATAATAAATCTCCCCAAAAATATATATAAATAAACTTTTTTGCCCTCAGTTTAGGCCGATACGTATTCTTTGACATATTTTTGCTTCCAAAAAATCGCAATAAGCGTTTGATTGGTTTGGGCAAAAGTTATAAATAGGGGTTCGTTTTATGGTTTTTTTTCGGAATATATTATATTGTTTTACTAGTAATGGTGGCGATCAGTGATTTTTATGGCTACTGCGACATTATGGCGGACACATTTTTGGGACCTTTGGCATTTTTCTAGCGACCAATGGTATACAAATGCATTGCTTACTATAAAAATGTCACTGGCAGGGAAGGGGTTGATTATGTTACCTGGGTGTGTTCTAACTGTAAAGGGGGTGGGACTGACTAGGGGAAATGACAGATCGCTGTTCATACATTGTATGAACAGACGAGCAGGCATTCCCCCCCTGACAGGACCGGGATAAAGGGGACCTCCACACCAAATTTAAAAAAAAGCGTGGGGGTCCCCCTTCAGGTGCACAACAGGCTCTTAGATTTGGTCTGGAATGTAAGGTCCAGACCAAACCCTTATCCCAGGCACGCAGTCTGGCCGGACAGGAATGGGGGTGGGGATGAGCGAGTGCCCCCCCTCCTGAGCCGTACCAGACCGCATGCCCTCGACATGGGGGAGTGTGTGCTTTGGGGGAGCACTCTTGTCCCCATGTCGATAGGGACAAGAGCCTCTTCCCGACAACCCTGGCCGTTGGTTGTCGGGGTATGCGGGCGGATGGCTTATCAGAATCTGAGAGCCCCCTCTAATAAGGGGGCCCCCAGATTCTGGCCCCCCACCCTATGTGAATGAGTATGGGGTACATTCACCGGGTGGAAAAGTGTAAAAATAAGACACCACACAGAGTAAAATAATTTATTAGTCAGCTCCGGGGGTCTTCTGCCGATGCTCTCCGACATGTTCGCCCCCCACCCCAAATTAAGCTCTTTTACATCCGGGGGGGGTGGCCGAAAACGACGGAGAACAATGGGGGGCGTCGCCCTCCTCGGTCTTCTAGCCGTCTTCTGCGGGGGGCTCCTGCCTCCCGCAGGCTGATGGCTGTCTTCCACCGGGGGGTGCACCTACCCCCCCCCCCCCGGGCTTCTAGCAGTTTTCCCGCCGGGGGGGGGCGACACCCACCGATGCTCTCCGCCATGTTCGGCCGGGCCCCCACCCCAAATTAAGCTCTTTTACATCCGGGGGGCTGGCCAAAAATGGCGGAGAACAACGGGGGGCATCGCCCCTCCTCGGTCTTCTAGCCGTCTTCTGCGGGGGGGCTCCTGCCTCCCACGGGCTGATGGCTGTCTTCCGCTGGGGGGGTGCACCTACCCCCCCCCCCCCTGGGCTTCTAGCAGTTTTCCGCCGGGGGGGCGACACCCACCAATGCTCTCCGTCATGTTCGGCCGGGCCCCCACCCTAAATTAAGCTCTTTGTGCATCCGGGGGGGGGGGGGGGGGCGGCCGAAAACGGCGGAGAACAATGGGGGGCGTCGCCCCTCCTCGGGCTTCTAGTCGTCTTCTGCCGGAAGGCTCCAGCCCCGCATCGGGCTTCGTCGTTTTCTGCCGGGGAGGGGCGACAACCCAGCCCGGTCTTCGCTGCCGCCTTCGTCGGCTTCTGCCTGGCTCCTCCGCTGGGGCCAGGGCTTCTCTGCGCTGTCTTCCGCCACGGGGTGACACTTGCGGGCTTCTCCGGTACCCTCCACTTCTGCCTGGCTAGTCCGTTGGGGCCAGGGCTTCTCTCTGCTGTATTCTTCCATTCGATGTTGACACGACGAGGTCCGGCGCTGAAATGCCGACAGAGCGGTGGGAACTGACTTTTATTGGCATAGGGCGTGGGCGTGGTGATGCACCATGTGACCTCAGCCCATGTGACATCACTGGGCATGATGGGAATGTGATGTCACATGGGTTAAGGTCACATGGTGGCATCACCACGCCCACGCCCTATGCCAATATAAGATGGTGCCCACCGCTCTGTCAGCATTTCAGCGCCGGACCTCGTCGTGTCAACATCGAATGGAAGAAGAAGCCCTGGCCCCAGCGGCGGAGCCAGGTAGAAGCGGAGGGCACCGGAGAAGCCCGCGAGTGTCACCCCACAGCGGAAGACAGCGGAGCAAAGCCCTGGCCCCAGCGGAGGCACCAGGCAGAAGAGGCCATCGAGAGCCCCCCCGGCAGAAAACGATGAAGCCCGCGGCCCTCCCCCATAAGCAGGAAGCTTCGTGGTGAAGGGGGTCGTGGCGGAAGACGGCTAGAAGACCGGAGTGGGATGTTCGACCCCCACCCCGGCAGAAAACTACGAAGCCCGCGGCCCTCCTCCATAAGCTTGGAGCTTCGTGGTGAAGGGGGTCGCGGCAGAAGACAGCGGCGGCGAAGACCGGGGTGGGTTGGCGGAAGACCCCCGGAGCTGACTAATAATTTACTTTATTCTGTGTGGTGTCTTATTTTTACACTTTTACCACCAGGTGAATGGGTAGGGGTACGATGTACCCCATACTCATTCACATAGGGTGGGGGGCCGGAATCTGGGGGCCGCCTTATTAAAGGGGGCTCCCAGATTCCGATTGGCTCCCGCCCGCATACCCCGACAACCAATGGCAAGGGTTGTCGAGAAGAGGCTCTTGTCCCTATCGACATGGGGACAAGAGTGCTTTGGGGTGGGGGGGCAGTGCCCCCCTACCTCAAAGCACACACTCCCCCATGTCGAGGGCATGCGGTCCAGTACGGCTCAGGAGGGGGGGGGCGCTCGCTCGTCCCCACCCCCATTCCTGTCCGGCCAGACTGCGTGCCTGGGATGAGGGCTTAGTCTGGATCTGGGGAGGAACCCCACGCCGTTTTTGGCGTGGGTTTAACCCCTCACGTTCCAGACCAAGCCGAAGAGCCTACTGTACCCCTGGAGGGGGACCCGCGCCGGTTTCAAGTTTGAAATTTGGCGCAGAGTTCCCCTTCATGGTCAGCGCAGGCTGAAAACCGTTCGGAGATTCCTGTGCGCCGCGTCACGCACAGAAATCTCAGCTACGCCACAGAGAATTTACTAAAAATTTCTCGGCGTACTGACGTGGCGCACGGGAAGCCCTGAAATTTCCCTCTGCGCATGCCCAGTATGCAAATGAACCTCGCAAGCGCACGGGGATGGGTTCTCAAAAGTCACTTTCACTTTCAATTCGGCCCGCCACACACATTCAAACACATGTCACTACACTTCCCCTGCATCACCCCCCTCCCTCCCCTAATTAACTCCCGCCCAAATCCCTGATATTTACATTACTAAATGCCGAACGCCAGCTCTCTACTGGCATACCATGCGCCCTCTTCTGGGCGCATTAGGCATTTTAGTAAATGGAGAAATACACTGCACTGGCAGCGTATCTCTTTTGTAAATGTCAAAAACACTTTTAATCCTGCTTGTGCACCATGAGTCATGGCGCACAGGCTTGGTAAATGACCCCCACTGTCTGCTAGTATGGCAGCTAGGATCAACAGAAATTCCATATGAGCTTCCCTGTAAGAACCATCTAGTAATAACTGGGGGAAATCACTGAAAAGGAGGACTTAGAAGCAACAGTGGTGAGTGGACACCAGAGGAGGAGGATTGGGGCCACTCCATGCTATTTTTTCCCCCATATCAGGTGAAGATGTAATCCATCCATTCACAAATGACTGGCTTAGTATTTTTTATTTTTTTTTAAAGGAGAACAGTCTACTGACACTCTCTCAGACACTAAATAGACAGCAGTATTGTCATTGTTATCAGGGTTGGAAACTGCAGAGGAACACAAATGTGGTATATCTGCCTTAGAGTCCCAGGTAAGTGGGGCAAATCGCTCCTATTCGGAGCGGTTTGTCATTTCAGCAGACAACTGGCCCTGAATACTATCAGCATAGTAGCATACTGCGTTACTGCCACAAATGGGCACTGATTGGCAACATGGATGCACCAGTGCCACCCCTTAGTGTCCATCAGTGCCACCCCACAGTGCCAATCCATGCCCAGTGCCCACCTATCAGTGCCACCCATAAGTACCCATCAGTGCCACCCATAAGTACCCATCAGTGCCACCCATATGTGCCGCCTATGAGTGCCCAGTGCCGCATACCAGCACCGCCTATCAGTGCCACCTCATCGGTGCCCATCAGTACTACCTTATCGGTGCCCATCAGTACCGCTATATCAGTGCCCGTAATTGAACGAGAAAACGTACTTATTTAAAAAAAAATGAACAGAAAAATAAAAAAAAAATTAAATTTTCAGTCTTTTTTTAGTTGTTGCGCAAAAAAAAAAAACGCAGAGGTGATCACATACCACTAAAAGAAAGCTCTATTTGTGGGTAAAAAAAGGACGGCAATTTTGTTTGGGAGCCACGTCGCACGACCGTGCAATTGTCATTCAAAGTGCAACAATGCTGAAAGCTGAAAATTGGCTTGGGCAGGAAGGTGCGTAAGTGCCCTGCATGGAAGTGGTTAATGCCTCTGGATTATCGTTTATTTATATTTATATTTTTTCTATTTCAGGTTGTACAGCGACAATCCTGCACTACCCTTGCCCTGATGAAGAGGGACGACTCTCCATAGCCTTGAAACGTTGACATATCTGTCCCTAACTAATAGACAGTTCTTTGAGGCTTTTTGTCTGTAAAAATAAAAAAAATTGTCGCTATTATAATTTCTCTTATGTTTTGTTATATTTGATGTTCAACGCCGCTGACTTTTGCATGTCCTAGGTTGTATTCTCTCTCCTTGTAGTCCCTTGGATGCTTTTACCCTATGTTGTAGCACTGGCCCCTATATGTTTACCACGAACAACAATATTTAATACAATTTGATACATTTTTTGAGATATAAATTGATGACCAATTATTTTTTTCCACTTTTTAACCAGTCTCCCAAAGTCCTACCGAGGATACACACACCCCCTTTGGGGGTACACAACTAACTTTACGCCGGAAAACGCCTTACGTAAACGGCGTATCTTTAATGCGACGGACAAGTGTAAGTTTGTGAATTGGTGTATCTAGTCATTTACATATTCTATGTCGAACTCAACGGAAGCGCCACCTAGCGGCCATCGGAAAAATTGCACCCTTAGATACGATGGCGTAGGAGACTTACTCCGCTCGTATCTTAGCCTAATTTACGCGTACCTCGTTTCCAGAATACGCTTCAATTTGCGACGTTCCAGATTCAGAGTTACGCCGGCCAGAGGCATTGCTAGGGGGGTGACACCATCCCGATTTAATTTTTTTTTTCTTTTTTTGCTGACATGCAGAGATTCAGCTCTGCGCGCAAGGCTGGACTGGCCTACCGGGACACCGGGAGATTTCCGGGCAGGCTGCTTTGATCTGAGACCAGTTTGAGTTGCGGGGCTGCAGTGCAGTGCGCCTTGTCTCTCATTGCGGTGCTTGCTGGGCTCGGCTGGCTGGGTCTATGTTTGACGGTGACGCTGTAACACGGTAACACCCCCCTAGATCGGCTCATGTGATAGTAGATAGAATTAGTGTTCAACCATATCACATGAGCCGTCTAGGGGGGCGGGACCATGTAACAGCGTCATCGCCGAACATAGTCCCAGCCAGCCGAGCCTAGCAAGCGCCGTAATGATACACAGCCAGCCAGGAGATGTCATGGCTGCCGTACAACCCAAGATGCTTAATAGGAGAAGCATGGTGACTGCATATAGATTAATTAAGCTATCTATATTCCTCCATACAGCCGAGGAATACTTGCAGGAGACAGGAGGGAGAGGAGGAGAAGGAAGCATTACGCGGCTGTATGGAGGAATACAGACAGCTCAATTAATCTATATGCAGCCCCCCTGCTTCTCCTCCTATCAGGTTTTCCTTGAAGCTCCCCCACCACACTGTCCAGCCCCCTGTTCTCCCCACCACACTGTACAGCCCCACCCTGTTCTCCCCCACCACACACTCTCCAGCCCCCCCCACTGTTCTCTCTACCCCTGTTCTTTCTGCCCCCCCCTGATCTCCCCATCCTTCTCCAGACACCATCCCAGTGCTCTCCACCCCTGCCCCCCCCAATGCTCTCAAGACCCCCAGCACTCTCCGCTCTCCACCCCTGTGATCTCCACTCCCCCCTGCTCTTTGCCCCCACCCATGTGCTCTCCAACCCCACCAGTGCTCTCCGCTCTCCCTTCTCTCCAGCTCCCACCCAGTGCTCTTACTTCCCCAGGATCAGAGGACAGGCCGACTGGGGGCAGAAAATGAGGACGGCTGAAGGTGCAGGTGGCCAGGGACCACGCCATCTCACAGCAAACAGATCCTCTGCAAGGAGCACTGTCCCCATTTAAAACATGAACAGACCCTGCATGCTGATGGCGATCACGATATCCTGCTGGCATGGAAGGTACCGCACCAAGCATCAACAACACACCTTCCCACAGACAGGGACTGCAGACTGGGACATGGGGCACAGTAGGGGCTGCAATGATGGGCACAGTGAGGCTGCATTTGATGGGCACAGTGAGGCTGCATTTGATGGGCACAGTGAGGCTGCATTTGATGGGCACAGTGAGGCTGAATTTGATGGGCACAGTGAGGCTGCATTTGATTGGGCACAATGAGGACGCATTTGATGGGCACTGGTGAGGCTGCATTTGATGGGCACAGGTGAGGCTGCATTTGATGGGCACAGTAAAGCTGCATTTGATGGGTACAGTGAGGCTGCAATGATGGGCACTGGTGAGGCTACATTGATCTGCGTTTGATGGCATGGCACTATGGTGACAATTGATGGCACAATGGCGACAATTGATGGCACAGTGGTGACAATTGATGGCACAGTGGCTACATTTGATGGCATGGAATAGCGGTGACAATTGATGGGCACAGTAGTGACAATTGCTGGCACAGTGGCTGCGTTTGATGGCATGGTATAGTGGTGACAATTGCTGGGCACAGTGGTAAAAATTGATGGCACGGTGGCTGCGTTTGGCATGGCACAGTTAACCACTTGCGGCCTGCGCTATAGCCGAATGACGGCTACAGCGCGCACCTGAAAATCCAAGCCGCCGTCAATTGACGGCCGCCCCTTTTGGCGTTCCCAGCGCGCGCTCCAGAGGGCGTAGCGGGGAAGCTCTGTGTTGGCCGTGTCCCTTGGACACAGCCAATCACAGATCGCGGCGAACGGTCAATCAGAGTGGCCGTTCGCTATGCAATCTGCAGCGCGGCCAATGAGAATGAGAGATGATCTCATATCTATGTAAACATATGAGATCATGGGGGGTCATTTACCAAGCCTGTGCGCCATGACTCATGGTGCACAAGCAGGAGTAAAACTGTTTTTGACATTTACAAAAGAGATACGCTGCCAGTGCAGTGTGTTATCTCATTTACTAAAATGCCTAATGCGCCCAGGAGAGGGCGCACGGTACGCCAGTACAGAGCTGGCGTACAGCATTTAGTAATGTAAATATCGGGGATTTGGGCGGGAGTTTATTAGGGGAGGGAGGGGGGTGATGCAGGGGAAGTGTAGTGACATGTGTTTGAACGTGTGTGGCGGGCCGAATAGAAAGTGAAATTCACTTTTAAAAACCGATCCCCGTGCACTTGGAAAGTGCGCCAGAACCTCGGAAGGTTCATTTGCATGCTGGGCATGTGCAGAGGGAAATTTCGGGGAATGCCGTGTGCCGCGTCAGTACGCCGAGAAATTCTTGGTAAATCCCAAGTGGCGTAGCAGTAATTGCACTGCGTAACGCGGCGCACGGGAATCTCTGAACGGTTTTCAGCCTGCGCTGACACTGAAGGGGAACTCCGCGGCAAATTTCAGTAAATTTCAGTAAAAATAAGACACCACACAGAATAAAATAATTTATTAGTCAGCTCCGGGGGTCTTCCGCCAACCCACCCCGGTCTTCGCCGCCGCTGTCTTCCGCCGCGACCCCCTTCACCACGAAGCTCCAAGCTTATGGAGGAGGGACGCAGGCTTCGTCGTTTTATGCCGGGGTGGGGGTCTAACATCCCACTCCGGTCTTCTAGCAGTCTTCCACCGCGACCCCCTTCACCTCGAAGCTTCCTGCTTATGGGGGAGGGCCGCGGGCTTCGCCAGTTTCTGCCAGGGGGGGGGGGGCTCTCGATGGCCTCTTCTGCCTGGCGCCTCCGCTGGGGCCAGGGCTTAGCTCCGCTGTCTTCCGCCGCGGGGTGACACTCGTGGGCTTCTCCGGTGCCCTCCGCTTCTGCCTGGCTCCGCCGGTGGGGCCAGGGCTTCTTCTTCCATTCGATGTTGACACGACGAGGTCCGGCGCTAAAATGCCGACAGAGCGGTGGGCACCGACTTATATTGGCATAGGGCGTGGGAGTGGTGATGCCACCATGTGACCTTAACCCATGTGACATCACATTCCCATCATGCCCAGTGATGTCACATGGGTTGAGGTCACATGGTGCATCACCACGCCCACGCCCTATGCCAATATAAGTCGTTGCCCCACCGGCGGAGCCAGGCAGAAGCGGAGGGCACCGGAGAAGCCTGCGAGTGTCACCCCGCGGCGGAAGACAGCGGAGCTAAGCCCTGGCCCCAGCGGAGGAGCCAGGCAGAAGCCGACGAAGGCGGCAGCGAAGACCGGGCTGGGTTTTTGCCCCTCCCCGGCAGAAGACCGAGGAGGAGTGATGCCCCCCGTTGTTTTCGGCCGACCCCCCCGGATGTAAAGGAGCTTAATTTGGGGTGGGGCCCGGCCGAACATGGTGGAAAGCATCGGTGGGTGTGCCCCCCCCCGGCGGAAGACAGCCATCAGCCTGCGGGAGGCAAGAGCCCCCCCGCAGAAGACGGCTCTAGAAGACCGAGGAGGACTGATGCCCCCCGTTGTTCTCCGCCGTTTTTGGCTAGCCCCCCCGGATGTAAAGGAGCTTAATTTGGGGTGGGGCCCGGCCGAACATGGCGGAGAGCATCGATGGGTGTGGCCCCCCTGGCGGAAAACTGCTAGAAGCCTGGGAGGGGGGTAGGTGCACCCCCCGACAAAAGACAGCCATCAGCCCACGGGAGGCAGGAGCCACCCCGCAGAAGACGGCTCTAGAAGACAGAGGAGGAGTGACGCCCCCCGTTGTTCTCCGCCGTTTTCGGCCGCCCCCCCCGGATGTAAAAGAGTTTAATTTGGGGTGGGGGCCCGGCCGAACATGGCGGAGAGCATCGGTGGGTGTGGCCCCCCCGGCAGAAAACGGTGTAGCCCGGGGCCCAATGGGGTGGTGGTGGGGGGCCCCGGCAGAAGACCCCCGGAGCTGACTAATAAATTATTTTATTCTGTGTGGTGTCTTATTTTTACACTTTTCCACCCGGTGAATGGGTAGGGGTACGATGTACCCCATACTCATTCACATAGGGTGGGGGGCCAGAATCTGGGGGCCCCCTTATTAGAGGGGGTTTTCAGATTCTGATAAGCCCCCCGCCCGCATACCCCGACAACCAACGGCCAGGGTTGTCGGGAAGAGGCTCTTGTCTCTATCGACATGGGGACAAGAGTGCTTTGGGCGGGGCAGTGCCCCCCTCCCCCAAAGCACACACTCCCCCATGTCGAGGGCATGCGGTCTGGTACGGCTCAGGAGGGGGGGGGCGCCCTCGTTCGTCCCCACCCCCATTCCTGTCCGGCCAGACTGCGTGCCTGGGATAAGGGTTTGGTCTGGATCTGAGGGGGAACCCCACGCTGTTTCTTTGGCGTGGGCTTAACCCCTTATGTTCCAGACCAAATCTAAGAGCCTGTTGTGCACCTGGAGGGGGACCCCCATGCGTTTTTTTTTTTTTTTAATTTTGGTGTGGAGTTCCCTTTATCCCGGTCCAGTCAGGGAACAGCGATCTGTCATTTCCCCTAGTCAGTCCCACCCCCTTTACAGTTAGAACACACCCAGGTAACATAATCAACCTTCCTTGCCCCTAGTGTTAACCACTTCCCTGCCAGTGAAATTTTTATAGTAAGCAATGCATTTGTATACCATTGGTTCGCCACCAAATTTGTCCGCCATAATCTCGCAGTAGCCATAAAAATCACTGATCGCCACCATTACTAGTAAAACAAAAATATATTCTGAAAAAACCCATAAAACAAACCCCTAATTATAACTTTTGCCCAAACCAATCAAACGCTTATTGCGATTTTTTGGAACCAAAAATATGCCGAAGAATACGTATCGGCCTAAACTGAGGGCAAAAAAGTTTATTTATATATATTTTTGGGGAGATCTATTATAGCAAAAGTAAAGAAGTTGTCTTTTTAGTTACAAAATTGTCGCTATATTTTTGGTTCGAGCAAAAATAAGAAAAAGTGCAGAGGTGATCAAATACCACCAAAACCAAAAAAAAAATTTTGTGGGGGAAAAAAGAGGACGCCAATTTTGTTTGGGAGCCACGTCGCACAACCGCGCAATTGTCAGTTAAAATGACGCAGTGCCGAAATGCAAAAACTGGCCCTGGTCAGTGACCAGTAATATGGTCTGGGGCTCAAGTGGTTAAAAATTAACAAAACACTGAAGTTAGCCCAATTTATGGCCATAATGTGAAAGATGATGTTAAATAGTAAATAGATACCCAACATGTCACGCTTTAATATTGCACACACTCATGGAATGGCGCCAAACTTCAGTACTTGAAAATCTCCATAGGCAACACTTTTTTTATATTTTGCAGGTTACCAGTTTCGAGTTACAGAGGATGTCTAGTACTAAAAGTATTGCTCTCACTCTAACGCACGCTATGATACCTCACATGTGGGGTTTGAACGATGTTTACATATGTGGGCGGGACTTACACTTTAAGACCCGCCCACATATGTAAACAACGTTCAAACCACACATGTGAGGTATCATAGCGTGCGTAAGAGTGACAGCAATACTTTTAGCACTAGACCTCCTCTGTAAATCTAAACTGGGAACTTGGAAAAAAAATGTGCGTGTTCGCTTCTGACTGCGAGCTGCTAGGGACAGAGGCGTTTTAATTATTATTATTTATGTTTGTTACGTAAAAATTCAATAAGACCTCCCTTTCAGGTTGTAAAGCATCAGTTCAGGAAAAAAAAAATAGCTCTCAGGCGCCGTACGCACGGCAGAGAACCTCGACGGGCAGAACACATCGTTCCGCCCGTCGAGGTTCTCTCCCGGCCGTCGAATTCGGCGACCCGCCTGTCGGGAATGGCAACCAGCCATTCTTCCAGGCGGGCCGTCGAGGAAATAGAGAGCGTGCTCTCTATTTCGGCTCGACGGGCTTCCCGACGGGAAGCTCGCTGAGACCGTACACACGGCCGAGGTCCTCGCTGGAATGTGCATTCCAGCGAGGTTCTCGCTGGTTTTCAGCGAGAACCTCGGCCGTGTGTACGCCGCCTCATGCTTTCATCCGCCATTGCAGCTTTGATTCTCTTAATGCATCTCGAGTGAACTGGGCATGCTCGGACACTTAGAAAATGTAAGCTGGGTTTTGGTGCCACAAAATTACTTGCATGTTTCTGAGCATGCTCAGAAAGCTTGTTTTTTGGCTTATTAATTTAAGGACATCCTTAACAGGTGTAAGCAGTTACAAGTGCACACAAACTAGAGGCTGACATTTCTTCATGTGTTTCCAATTGGTTCATTAGCACACATGTTATAAAAAGCGTGGATAGAGCACATGTCAGCTGCCCTGAGAGCTGGCTGGCTGGCTGGCTGGCTGGCTGGCTGGCTGGCTGGCTGGCTGGCTGGCTGGCTGGCTGGCTGGAGATGTGTTTGAGCAAGATATTATTTTTTTTTTGGGGGGGGGGGGGCAATTGTTTGGTTTAATGATTTTGATGTTTTGGTCTGCTGCATAATTTAGAAAAATGTTTCTCAAGATGTTAATGACTAATGTTTTAATCCTGTGGGTCTATCCTGTTATTTCAAAACCATATTCTAATTACTGTCTGAACTAAATCTATTTTTTTTTGTTTTTTATGTATTTTTTTTTGTTAGTGTGTTTATTTTTAATTGTTTGTTTTGCTTTCCTTGTTTTGTGGACCAATAAAATTACTTTCAAATTTTGAAGTTTATTTTGTGATATTTTTTTCATGCTATAGATTTTAACAGCTGCAGCTGAAATAGTTTGGGCCTAAACCATCAAGTGTGATTTGTCTCTAAACGTCTTTGCCGGTGTGTATGCATGAAATGTTTGCCATGTTTACCAGAAAAGGAAAAACAAAGCGGTAAGTATTGTTTCCTAGAATTGATGACCAACTTTTAAAGCACATGTGCAAGTTGAAGGAAAACCTGCAAACAAGGCCTGTTGGGGGGGGGGGGGGGGGGGTTTGTATTGGTGGGCAGGCTTGAAATGCTGATTTTCAGCACTGTGCTTGAATCTAGCACAAGACAATCCTATTCTAATTGGGGGAGTTTGAGGGAAGCCAAGTGAGTGTTGGAACCCCTGCTTGTGTTTTTAGGTTGGGCTTTGTGTCCCTTTTCTTAAAATTCTAACAAGTGTCCCCATTAAGCAAATTGCACTGCTGTGTACACCCCAAATGATTAGTTACTTTGGGGTTTAGTAAAGGCAAAGCCGCTCTGCAGTAAAAGCGTAGTCAATGAAAATCAGAAGGGAAGCACTGATGTTTTAAACATCCAATCCCGCCAATTTTTTTTTCTTCCTTGCTTGTCCACTGGTAGTGCTAAGTGGATTTGCCTTTAGCAAATGGACCCCAAAGTCCAAGATCCCTACTAATTTGGGGTGTACACAGCAAAATGCAATTTCCATAATGGTAAACTATTTAGATTGATCTGTGTGTCCCCAACAAGACATTAATCAGGTTTTTCCCCTCACTTCCTGTTTGGCTATGTGGCAGGAAGTGACTGAATTGAGTAGAAAGTGACAACATTTGTGAGGTGTCTTTACCCTATCAGGGGTGCAGGCATCCCCAAAACAAACAAGAAAATTGTTGATTTAACATTGGGTGGTGTTTGTGGGGGTCCCCAACACACATTCATGCACATTAGCAACGCTGGATTCTGGCCTATTGGCATGGTTATATTTTCTTAGGTCTCTAAATAAAATTATCTGAAATTTGGGGTTAAACTGGAACTATAATCAACAATTCTTTTTTTTGTTTTCTTTCATTTTGGATAGAGTTGGGGGGGGGGAGGGTTATAAGTCCTGTCAGTTTATTTTGTATTATCCCTGTCCGTTTGGGGAGATTAGCCTTCACTTCCTGCCCCATAGCCAAACAGGAAGTGATAGAAAAACTAGGCAAATTAAGGGATTCCTGTGCCCCCCCCCCCACATAACTTGTGTGTCCCCTGAAAATTCCTGGGCGGGTCATAAAAAAACAGGGTGTGGCCTTGACAGGAAGGGTGGGTCATTTTTCTATTAGGGTAAGGTGACCAGATTTTGAAAATGAAATACGGGGACATATTTTTTGTTTACTAGTAATGGCAACAATCAGCGACTCTCTGCCCATTGCCGCCCGCCTCACAGCCTCTTAAGTCTTACTCTTCGTGCCCCGGCTACTACTGGGTGGGGAGCGGAGGAAGATCACTCCCCCAGGGAAGGCAAGGAGATAAGCAGGTGGCTGGCCAAGATTTGTGCCAAGGCAGAAGAACATGTGAGCGAAGCTAAATGGGCATGTGCCCGAAACTGAAGAAATATTCCCTCCACTCCGACCAGCACATGATCATCAGAAAGGGGCACAGATAATGGGAAAAATACAACCCCCCTATGCTAGTAGGCACGGCGAAGCGGGGGGTGTAATTCTATTTTTTTTTTTATTCTGCACTGACTGTCTTTGAAATTGCCCCTGCCCCCTATTAAATCCAATCTGGGGACAAACTTGGTCCAGGGACAGTGTCCTCAATCAGGGGACTGGCCCCTGAAACTTGGGATGTCTGGTCACCCTATATTAGGGGGTGCAGAAATTTGGTCAGGCCTAGGGCAAAAAACTAAATATCCTACTGCATATTAGGGCTTATTTAGACAGGATCTGATTTACAGCATGTTTTTAGATTGTGGGAGGAAGCCCATGCAGGCACAGGGAGAACATGCAAACTCCAGGCAGATGGTGTCACGGGCGGGATTCGAACCAGCAAACCTTTTGCTGCTAGGTGAATGTGCTATACACTACACTACTGTGCTGAACGAACATGATTGCAGCTGAAAGCATGAGATGTTTTTTTTTCTCAAATTCCATGCTTTCCAGCCTGGAGGACAGATGTGGGGTCTTATTGACCCCGCCTCTCTCCATAAAGAGGACCTGTCACACACTAGTCCTATTACAAGGGATGTTTACATTCCTTGTAATAGGAAGAAAAGTGAAAACTAATACAAAAAAAGGGTAAAAAAAGTGCAAAAATAAAAATATGATGTTAAAATAACAAAAAACAAATAAAAATGTAAATTTAAATGCCCCTGTCCCTAGTAGCTCGCACTCAGAAGCGAACACGCATGCAAGTCACACCCACATATGTAAACACCGTTCAAACCCCACATGTGAGGTATCATAGCGTGTGTTAGAGTGAGAGCAATAATTTTAGCACTAGACCTCCTCTGTAACTCAAAACTGGTAACCTGAAAAAAAAGTCAAGCGTCGCCTATGGAGATTTTTAATTACGAAGTTTAGCGCCATTCCATGAGTGTGCGCAATCTGAAAGCGTGACAAGTTAGGTATCTATTTACTCGGTGTAACATCATCTTTCACATTACCCCTAAAAATTGGGCTAGCTTTACTGCTTTGTTATTTTTTAATTCATGAAACAGTTTTTTTTTTAAGCCAACAAAAAAAAGGCGTTAGAAAATTTTTGGCGCAAATACTGTTTGAAATTTAAAATAAAAAATGCCCGCCACTTTATTCCCTAGGGTGTCTGCTAATAAAATATATATAATGTTTGGGGGTCCTGAGTAATTTTCAAGGAAGAAAATATAGGGCCAGATTCAGGAACAGTTAGGCTGGCGGATCCAGTGATCCGCCAGCCTAACTGTGACTTTAAGCCGGCGTTTCTGTTTTCTGTAACCAGAAAACAAGAAACGCCGGGTTGAAGCTCCGATGCGAGCAGCGTAACTGAGTTTCGCCATCGCATCGTTACTTCAACTTAAAAATGGCGCCGGGGGCGTTCCCGCCGATTTCCGCTCAAAAAATATGTTAACCACTTAAGGACCGCCGCATGTACATTTACGTCGGCAGAATGGCACCGACAGGCACATCAACGTATATATACGTTGGTGCCTTGGGGAGGATCGGGGGTCCGATCGGACCCCCCCCCCCCCGTACATGCGGCGGTCCGCGCGGCTGCAGGAGCGATCCGACAAGTGGGGGGGGCTATCCGTTTTCATCCGCCCCCTTCGGATCGCTCCCAGCCAATGCGCGCGCCCGCCTGACCTGTCACTTCCTCCTCCTGTGTAAACACAGGAAGGAGGAAGCGACGTGATCTCTCCCTCGGCGTTTGTTTCAAGCGCCGCTGAGGAGAGATCACTACAGAACAAGTAAGTCCTGCACCAAACAGCACACTGACACACACACAAACACATTTAACCCCCCGCGATCGCCCCCGCCCCCCCCCCCTCCCCCCTGTCACAGTGTCACTGAATGCAGTAATCATACATGTATGATTACTGTATTTAGTGTCAGTGTGACAGACAGTGTGACAGTCAGTCAGTGTTAGTGTCAGGGTAGCCCCCCCCACCCCCCCAATAAAGTTTTAACCCCTTGATCACTGCCCTAGTTAACCCCTTTCACTCCCTATTGCCAGCGTCACTAAGCGATCATTTTTCTGATCGCTGTATTAGTGTCGCTGTTCCCGCTAGGTAGCTAATTTTTTTTTAATGCGATTTTTTTTTTACTAAAGACATGTGGCTAAATAAATTTTGGCCTAAATGTTTGACTAAAATTTAGTTTATTGGTTTTTTATTATAACAAAAAGTAAAAAATATTGATTTTTTTTCAAAAATGTCTCTCTATTTTTGTATATAGCGCAAAAAATAAAAATCGCAGAGGCGATCAAATACCACCAAAAGAAAGCTCTATTTGTGGGAAAAAAAGGACGCAAATTTTGTTTGGGAGCCACGTCGCACGACCGCGCAATTGTCTGTTAAAGCGACGCAGTGCCGAATCGCAAAAACCCCTTGGGTCATTTGCCAGCGTATTGGTCCGGGTCTTAAGTGGTTAATGAGCGGAAATCGGCAATTCACGATCGCATTCCGGCGCGACGCAGTGACGTTACGACGTTTCCGGACGGGATACGCGGCGCATAGTTATACCTACATGGGGTTGGAATATCCTATGTTAGGTATAGGCGTCGTCATCCCCTCATCGGAGCGTCGGAAAAAAAAAAAAAAAAACGTCGCTTGCGTAAAACGTTCATGAATGGGAATGTGACGTCATTGACGTTCATTCACAGAATTTGGAGCATGCGCACGGGGATGTTTTGACACTCGACGCATGCGCAGTACGTTCGCGGCGGGAACGCGCTTCGTTTTAATACTACACGCCCCGTACCCGCCCAATTTGAATTCCGCCGGCTCATTTGCGATGCGCTGCCGCAACTTTAGGAGCAAGTGCTTCGTGAATGACAGCACTTGCTCCTAAAATTTCTGCAGCGTAACGCAAATGAGAAGCGTTACTCTGGAGCAAAGATGCTCCCATCTACCTGAATCTGGCCCATAATTGTTACATGAAGGAGAGAAGTGCCAGAATAGGCACGGTATGGAAGTGGTTAAAATGCAACAATAAAAGTGAAATATTTCTTTAACCACTTGCTTACTGGGCACATAAACCCCCTTCGTGCCCAGGCGAAATTTCAGCTTCCGGCACTGCGTCGCTTTAACTGACAATTGCGCGGTAGTGCGACGTGGCACCCAAACAAAATTGGCGTCCCTTTTTTCCCCACAAATAGAGCTTTCTTTTGTTGGTATTTGATCGCCCGTGCGGTTTTTATTTTTTGCGTTATAATGAAAAAAAGAGCGACAATTTAAAAATATATATATATTTTTTACTTGTTGCTATAATAAATATCCCATTTTTTTTTTTTTTTTTTATTTTTTTTTCTCAGTTAAGGTCGATACGTATTCTTCTACGTATTTTTGTAAAAAAAAAAAAAAAAAATCACAATAAGTGACTGCTTTGCGCAAAAGTTATAGCACCTACAAAATAGGGACATAATTATGATTTTTTTTTTTATATTTTTTTTTTACTAGTAATGGGCGGCGATCTGCGATTTTTATTGGGACTGCGATATTGCGACGGACACATCGGACACTTTTGACACATTTTTGGCGCCATTCCACATTTATACAGCGACTGGTGCTATAAAAATGCACTAATTACTGTATAAATGTGACTGGCATTGAAGGGGTTAACACTAGGGGGTGAGGAAGGGGTTAAATGTATGCCTGGGTGTGTTCTAACTGTATGGGGGGAGGGGGGTGACTGGGGAGGTGATCGATGCTGTCTCCCTATGTACAAGAGAAACAGCATCTGTCACCTCACTGACAGGACGTGAAGCTCTGTGTTTACACTCAGAGCTCCACGTCCCTGCTGTCTCACGACGATCGCGTGTACCTGACGGACATCGCGGCCGCCGGGTACACGCATCGGATCCTCGGTGATGCGTCGGGACTGTTTTTCCCCGCCGCGCGCCACCCTGTGGCGCGCGCGGGGAATTACAAGCAAATCACGTCCAAAGACGTGACCCCGGCGCCTCAGGTCCGCGCTGTTCACGTCTTTGGACGTGATGCAGTTTCCAAGTGGTTAAATTTCGTACCATGGGGGGGTGTAATCAGGGCCGCCATCAGAAATTATGGGGCCCCTTACACAGCTTCAGGCATGGGCCCCCTGGAGCAGAGAACCGGGGGGGGGGGTGCTGCCGCGATTTGGTAAGCGGGGGTTCCTTTACAAAAAAAGAAATAAAGAATATATATTTAAAAAAGGGTGGTAGACATCCGGGGGCCCTGGCGACCTCTGGGCCCTTTAATAAATATAAACCTCTGGGCCCTTTAATGAAAAAGAAATAAAAAAAAAATATATATATATATATATATATATATATCTATATATATATATATATACAGCCCTCAAAATTTCCACTCGCCTACTAGCATTTGGCGAGTGGATTTTAGTTGGGGGCGAGTGATGACAGGGCTGCATGACCAATCTCCCTCCAATCTGTGCCTACACTTAGAGTCCCGATGCGATTGGCGGCCGAAGAGGAAAGGTGCATGCTCGGGAAAAGTAGTCTGATGAGCCGCAAACAGGCAGAGCAGTACACGGGTGCTCTCCTTACAATTCTCATTAAGCCATGGGACCTAACAGTATGACCTCTCTGAGCCTGCCCCCCTCCCCCGAACAATGTGCCTGGAGAGCAGAAAGTAATGTGTGAGGTGAACTATTGCGAAAATTACCGTTCGGTGCAACACTCACTGAAAGTTGCCCTGACATGGGAGCAGCAGCTTTCCAGTTTGTGCAGTTTTCTTCTCCTTGTGCTCTATGTAAGTGTCCAACAGTTCAGCCTGAGCACTGTGCGATGTCAGTGTGCGCTGTGCTATGGTGTCAATGGCTATGCAGTTGTGTGGATCTCAGCGCTGGATTGTACTCCCTCCCACTGTGCTGCAGCTCCTCTCCTCACTGCCAGCCTGAATAAAAGGGGGAAATGGGGACATGCAAGCGTGGAGCCGCACACACAGGCTCCTGATGATGAGATGAATGGGAGAGGGAGAGAGAGAGGATGGATGTGAGTTGCAGAGGAGACAGCAAGAGAATGGGGAAGAGACACAGTTCTAGTGCCCTGTCCCTCTGGTCTGACCCCAGTGCCCTGTCCCTCTGGTCTGACCCCAGTGCCCTGTCCCTCTGGTCTGACCCCAGTGCCCTGTCCCTCTGGTCTGACCCCAGTGCCCTGTCCCTCTGGTCTGACCCCAGTGCCCTGTCCCTCTGGTCTGACCCCAGTGCCCTGTCCCTCTTGGTCTGACCCCAGTGCCCTGTCCCTATTGGTCTGACCCCGGTGCCCTGTCCCTCTGGTCTGACCCCGGTGCCCTGTCCCTCTGGTCTGACCCCTGTGCCCTGTCCCTCTGGTCTGACCCCAGTGCCCTGTCCCTCTGGTCTGACCCCAGTGCTCTGTCCCATTTTGTTAAAGTTGTTGTTGGTAAAATTTATTTTGTAATTTGATTCTGCATAAAACATTTAACAGTGTCTTTCCATGAGATAATCTACGAGGGCGTGTTTACGGGTAAAATTAGGCGCAGGGCAGTGTATGAATTAGGTGGGGCAACTGGTGGCGAGTATCTCTTGAGGCCTGGCTAGTAGCTCAGGACTTGAAATTTTGAGCCCTGTATATATATATATATATATATATAAAAAAATTATAAAAAAAACAAGGGGGTTGGCTGGGGACCTCTGACCTCTGACCTCTTTAAAAAATTAAAGAAAATATAAAACGTTTAAAACATTTTTATAAGCAAAAAGGTTGTCACCTGGGGCCCTCAGGGCCCTTTAAGAATAATATATATATATATATATATATATATATATATATATATATATATATATATATGTAAAAATATATATATATATATATATAAAAATGTATACGTTTTTGATTTAAAAAAAAAAAAAGGGGTGTTGTCATCTGGAGCCCTGGGGATCTCCGGGCCCCTGGGGACCTCCAGACCCCCTAAAAAAAACATTGGCCCTTTAATAAAAAAAACTATCTTTCAAAAAAATAAATGAAAAAATGGGGGGTTGCCACCCAGGGCCCTGGGGGCCTCTGGGCCCCTGGGGACCTCTGGACTGCTAAAAAAAATATATAAAAAATTGTCCCTTTAATAAAAAATAAAATAAATAAAAAATTAAAAAATATATAAAAAAAAAGAGGGGGGTTACCACCTGGGGCCCTGGGTGCCTCCAGGCACCTGGGGACCTCCGGACCCCCGGGCCCCTTACAGGTGTACTGCCTGTACCCCCCTGATGGCGGCCCTGGGTGTAATGTCAGCATGTGAAAAGTGACATTCTAAAGGAAAAAAGCTGTTTAAAATACACTCGCGGCAATAATGAATTGTCGGCTCCTGGCAATTGCAGGAGAATTCATTCATAAAAAACATAAAAAAAAAAAAAAGCGTTGGGGTCCCCCCAAATTCAATAACCAGACCCTTTAGGTCTGGTATGCATATTAAGGGGAAAACCGCCGTCATTTAAAAAAAAAATGACGTGGGGTTCCCCCCAAATATCCATAACCAGACCCTTCAGGTCTGGTGTGGATTTTAAGGGGAACTCCACCCCAAATTGAAAAAAAAATGGCGTGGAGTCCCCCCCAAAATCCACACCAGACCCTTATCCGACCACGTTGACCTGGCCGGCTACAGAAAAGAGGGAAGGACAGAGCGCGGCCACCCCCCCCTCTCCTGAACCGCACCTGGCCACATGCCCTCAACATTGGGAGGGTGCTTTGGGGTGCCCCCCAAAACACCTTGTCCCCATGTTGATGAGGACAAGGGTCTCTTCCCTCCAACCCTTGCCCGGTGGTTGTGGGGGTCTGCGGCAGGAGGCTTATCGAAATCTGGAAGACCCCTTTAACAAAGGGGCTCCCCAGATCCCGGCCCCCCCTGTGTGAAATGGTAATGGGGTACATTGTACCTCTACCATTTCACGAAAAAAAAAAGTGTCAAGTGTAAAAAAAGACAAGAGCTGGTTTTTGACAAGTCCTTTATTATCTTCTTTCTTCTCCTTCTTTTCTTCTTTCCTTCGGGTTTCTTCCTCCATCTTCTTCTTCTTCCTCTGCTTCTGTCTTGGGTCTTGTAGTGCCGCATCTTGACCGGCGTGTTCTTCCATGTTCTTCTCCTTCCGCTGTCCTTCTCGTCCGCATCTTCTCCTTCTTCTTCTTCGCCGGAGGTGCCGCTTCCAATTGAAATCCCCGCTGTGTGCCGGACCACGCCCCCCTCTGACGCCACGGATAATCTCCTAGGTAAGTCCCTGTGTGGTGCATGTGCGTCAGAGGGGGGCGTGGTCACATGAGCGTCAGACGGCGGGCAATTCATTCTGAAGCCGAGCCTCTGGCAAAGAAGAAGCCGCGCACAAGCTTCCAATTGAATTGGCCGCCGGCTGACGCTCATGTGACCACGCCCCCTCTAACGCACAGGCACCACACGGGGACTTTCCTAAGAGCTTGCCCGTGGCGTCAGAGGGGGGCGTGGTCCGGCATACGGCGAGGATTTCAATTGGAAGCGGCGCCTCCGGCGAAGAAGAAGGAAAAGATCCGGACGAGAAGGCCAGCGGAAGGAGAAGAAGATGGAAGAACACGTCGGTCAAGATGCGGCACTACAAGACCCAAGAAAGAAGCAGAGGAAGAAGAAGATGGAGGAAGAAACCCGAAGGAAAGAAGCAAAGAAGGAGAAGAAAGAAGATAATAAAGGAGTTGTCAAAAACCGGCTCTTGTTTTTTTTTACACTTGACACTTTTTTTTTCGTGAAATGGTAGAGGTACAATGTACCCCATTACCATTTCACACAGGGGGGGCCGGGATCTGGGGGGCCCCTTTGTTAAAGGGGTCTTCCAGATTTCGATAAGCCTCCTAACGCAGACCCCCACAACCACCGGGCAAGGGTTGTGGGGAAGAGACCCTTGTCCTCATCAACATGGGGATAAGGTGCTTTGGGGGGCACCCCAAAGCACCCTCCCAATGTTGAGGGCATGTGGTCTGGTGCGGTTCAGGAGAGGGGGGGGGCGCGCTCTGTCCCCCCCTCTTTTCTGCGGCCGGCCAGGTCAACGTGCTCGGATAAGGGTCTGGTGTGGATTTTGGGGGGGACTTTATTATCTTCTTTCTTCTTCTTTCCTTCGGGTTTCTTCTTCCTTCTTCTTCCTCTGCTTCTTTCTTGGGTCTTGTAGTCCCGCATCTTGACCGGCGTGTTCTTCCATCTTCTTCTCCTTCCGCTGTCTTTCTTGTCCGCATCTTCTTCTGGTTCTTCTTCGCCGGAGGCGCCGCTTCCAATTGAATTCCCCGCTGTATGCCGGACCACGCCCCCCTCTGACGCCACGGGCAAGCTCTTAGGAAAGTCCCCCTGTGGTGCCTGTGCGTCAGAGGGGGGTGTGATCACATGTCAGAGGGCGGGGAATTCAATTGGAATTCTTCTTTGCCGGAGTCGCCGCTTCCAATTGAATTGCCCGCCGTCTGATATGTGACCACGCCCCCCTCTGACGCACATGCACCACACGGGGACTTTCCTAAGAGCTTGCCCGTGGCGTCAGAGGGGGGCGTGGTCCGGCATACAGCGGGGATTTCAATTGGAAGCGGCGCCTCCGGCGAAGAAAAACCAGAAGAAGATGCGGACGAGAAGGACAGCGGAAGGTGGAAGAACACGCCGGTCAAGATGCGGGACTAGAAGATCCAAAAAAGAAGCAGAGGAAGAAGAAGAAGGAAGAAGAAACCCGAAGGAAAGAAGAAAAGAAGAAGAAAGAAGATAATAAAGGACTTGTCAAAAATCGGCTCTTGTCTTTTTTAACCCTTGTACCCCATTACCATTTAACACAGGGGGTGGGCCGGGATCTGGGGGGCCCCTTTGTTAAAGGGGTCTTCCAGATTTAAAAAAAAGCCTCCTGCCCGCAGACCCCCACAACCACTGGGCAAGGGTTGTGGGGAAGAGACCCTTGTCCTCATCAACATGGGGACAAGGTGTTTTGGGGGGCACCCCAAAGCACCCTCCCAATGTTGAGGGCATGTGGCCTGGTGCGGTTCAGGAAAGGGGGGGCGCGCTCTGTCCCCCCCTCTTTTCTGCGGCCGGCCAGGTCAATGTGTTCGGATAAGGGGTCTGGTGTGGATTTTAGGGGGAACTCCACGCCATTTTTTTTTTACATTTGCGGTGGAGTCCCCCTTAAATTCCCCACCAGACCTGGAGGGTCTGGTTTTGGATATTAGGGGGGAACCCCACATCATTTTTTTTTAAATTGAAGGTGGGGTTCCCCTTAATATCCATACCAGACCTAAAGGGTCTGGTTATTGAATTTGGGGGGACCCCCACGCTTTTTTTTTTGGTGTTTTTTATGAATAAATTCTCCTGCAATTGCCGACAATTCATTATTGCAGCGAGTCAGTTTTAAACGGCTTTTTTTTTTTGGAGAATGTCATTTTGTGCAGGGACAGTTCTAACCACGGGAAAAGTGCGCTTTTTCACATGCTGACATTAGAGCCCCCCATGGTACGAAATTTAAAGGAATATTTCACTTTTATTGTTGCACTTTAAGCATTATTAAAATTAGGGTTGTCCCGATACCGATACTATACTCGGTATCCGGACCGATACCGAGTATTTGCGGGAGTACTTGTACTCCCGCAAATACCCCCCGATACCGAAATAGAATACTCCCCCCCCCGCCGCCGCCGCTGCTACCGCCGCATACCGCCGTTAATCCCGGTGCATGACAGCGGCGAGCATTACAAGCTTTTACTTGTATACTTGTAAAGCCGGCGCCGCCATGTATAGACACTCCCCCGCTCGTGATTGGACGGATCCGTCCAATCACGAGAGGGGGAGTGTCTATACATGGCAGCGCGGGCTTTACAAGTATACAAGCGAAAGCTTGTAATGCTCGCCGTTGTCATGCACCGGGATTAACGGCAGCAGCGGCGGCTTTGCTGCACATCAGGTATGGGGGACAGGACATGGCTACATATGTGGGGACAGGACATGGCTACATATGGGGGACAGGACATGGCTACATATGTGGGGACAGGACATGGCTACATATGTGGGGACAGGACATGGCTACATATGTGGGGACATGGACATGGCTACATATGTGGGGGGGGGGGACATGGCTACATATGTGGGGGGGGGGGACATGGCTACATATGTGGGGGGGGGACATGGCTACATATGTGGGGGGGGACATGTCTGCAATATGTGGGGACGACGACATGTCTGCAATATGTGGGGGGGACGACATGTCTGCAATATGTGGGGGGGACATACATGGCTGCAATATGTGGGGGGGACATACATGGCTGCAATATGTGGGGGGGACATGTCTGCAATATGTGGGGGGGGACATGTCTGCAATATGTGGGGGGGACATACATGGCTGCAATATGTGGGTGGGACATACATGTCTGCAATATGTGGAGGGGACATGTCTGCAATATGTGGGGGACATGTCTGCAATATGTGGGGGACATGGCTACATATGTGGGGGGGACATGGCTGCAATATGTGGGGGACATGGCTGCATTTGAGGACACATTTAAAAAAAGTATCGGTATTCGGTATTGGCGACTACTTGAAAAAAAGTATCGGGACTTGTACTCGTTCCTAAAAAAGTGGTATCGGGACAACCCTAATTAAAATCACTGCTCCCGAAAAAAACGGCCGTTTAAAAAAAAAAAAAAAAGCATTGATACATGTCCCCTGGGGCAGGACTGACGTCCCCAAACACTTTTTAGGACAAAACTTCCAGATTAGCCTTTAAAATTAACACTTAAGATTTCCCCCATAGACTTTAACATAGGGTGACCAGACATCCCCAGTTTCAGGGGACAGTCCCCTGATTGAGGACACTGTCCCTGGACCAAGTCTGTCCCTGGTTTTGTCCCCAGATTGGATTTAATAGGGGGCAGGGGCAATTTCAAAGACAGTCAGTGCAGAATTAAAATAAAAAAATTTGAATTACACCCCCCCGCTCCGCCGTGCCTACTAGCATAGGGGGGTTGTATTTTTCCCATTATCGTTGCAGTCCCAATAAAAAGTGCAGATCGCCGCCATTTCTAGTAAAAAATGAATAAAATAAAAAATAATAATTCTGTCCCCTATTTTGTAGACGCTATAACTTTTGTGCAAACCAGTCGCTTATTGCAAATTTTTTTTTTATTTTTTTTTCTACCAAAAATATGTGAGTACGTATTGGCCTAAACTGAGAAAAAAAAATATATATTTTTTTTTAAATTGGGCTATTTATTATAGCAATAAGTAAAAAATATTGGGCCAGATTCAGAGAGAATTAGATTATCGTAGAGTATCAGAAATACACTACGCCACCGTTTTTTACCTGGCTCTACGTGGAATCCAGGTAGATTTTGTCCAGTAAACGACGGCGGCGTAGTGTATTTCTCCCGTCGCAATCCATCTACGCGAGTAGGGGGCGTGAAGCATTTAAAATAGGCGCGTTTCCGCTGCGATCGAACTGCGCATGCTCCGTTCGCAAATTTCCCGCCGTGCATTGTGCGAAATCACGTCGTTACGTCGTAGTAGCGTCGTTTACGTACATTCCTATTCCCGAACGAGTTACGTTAAAAAAATAAAAATAAATTCAATTTGACGCGGGAACGACGGCCATACTTTACATGGGTTACGCACTGTTAGACCAGCAAAAAGCTCCTCTAACATTACGTAGCCAAAAAATGACGTAGGCGATTGCGAGGGACACTCGTACCTTCGTGGATCGGCGTAAAAACTAATTTGCATACCCCGAAGGGGTAAAACGACGCGGACTCCACCCAGCGGCTGCAAAAATATTGCAACGTAGATCCGAGGGCTTACGAGGACGTAAGCCTCTCGGATCGAAGCCCGAAGCCGCCGTATCATGGTTTGAGGATTCAAACTAGTGATACGGCCCGCGAAATTTAAAATTACTCCTGTCTAACACCAGTTAGACAGGCGTAATCGCTCTATGAATCTGGGCCATTGTATTTTTTTTCCAAATTTTCTCTCTCTTTTGTTTATATCGCAAAAAAAAAAACCGCACAGGCGATCAAATACCACCAAAATAAAGCTCTACCTTTGGGGAAAAAAGGACATCAATTTTGTTTGGGAGCCACGTCGCACGACCGCGCAATTGTCAGTTAAAGCGACGCAGTGCCGGAAGCTGAAATTTCACCTGGGCAGGAGGGGGTATATGTGCCCAGTAAGCAAGTGGTTAAAATAAATACAGTTCTTTAACAGTTTAAGCTTTGAATTCTATTATTTTCATATGATTATCTAATTTAAATTTGCTAGTTGATTGAAAGTTATTAACGGCACTATTGTTGCCAATATATGCAGTGTTATTATGGGGGAAAAAATTATTGGGGGGGTGACTGATACACCATGTTATACTGAATCATGACACCAACCCTAGTGACGCCACTGACGCTGGCGTATCTACTGATACGCCGGCATAACTCTCTCTGAATATGGCTATAAATAAATGTTTAAGGCCCCTTTCACACGTGGTGGAAACTGAAATATTTTGTTTAGTATTTTCGTTTTTCGTCAGAAAAAAAACAGTATTTATAAATTTATTTACTACTACAGAAAATTTCGGTTTTCGTTTGAAATCTCTATCGCCCGAAAATCGACGAAACATCGAAATTTAAAAATGTGGATCTTTACCGTTGAATTTGCTTAGCATTTTCGATATACACCAAGCCTTCAATGACAGATTTTTATTTCAATTTTCGATGCTTTTTCGAATCTTCGTCAGATCAATTCCAAGTTTGGTTTCACTTTCGATTGTTTCTCCATCTTCTCCATCTCCTGCTCCAACCAACACACTGAACACAGCAATATGGCGGCAAGATCCGATTCCGACGGCGTCAATTTCGACCCAGCCATGGAGGTTCCTCAGCCTGGGACTAGTAGTACTGCAGCTGCAGCACAATCCCCAGCCCCTCCATCATCATCATCATCATCACCCCAAAAAAGAACTTTCCGGAGAGCTGCATCCAGCAGGAAGCGTAACATTACCTGGACTCATATTGAGTGTCAGGTCCTTGTCAATGAAACGCTTCCTTGCTGGATGAAGCTCTGTGGAACCCGCTCCAGGGAGACCAGTCCTCAATGGAAATTTAATAAGTGGGAGGAGATCTCCAAAAAGGTTGAAGAAATGTATCACCATCGGCGTGACCCGGCTGTCTGTTTTTTTATTTGAACCAGTTCAGCCCCAGAGAATTTGGCTACTAAATGACCGTCCCACTTTTATGCGTTTTGGCACTGCGTCCCTTTAAATGAAAATTGCGTGTGGCTCCAGAACAAATTTGAAGAACTTTTTTTTTTAACCATATTGGGCCAGATTCAGGTAGATGAGAGTATCTTTCCTCTGGAGTAACGCTTCTCATTTACGTTACTCTGAAGACCCTTTCAGCGCAAGTCCTGTAATTCACATAGCAGTTGCGCGTAAACTTGCGCCAGAGTAACGATAATGCGCTGGCGTAACCCGACGCAAGTGGAAGTGGGTGTGATCATATGTAAATGATGGGCGGAGCCCAGCTCAGAGGCTTACGTTCAGCGCATCAACCACGGAGCATGCGCAGTGAGTGAGGCTCCACTCGCCCCCTTTGTGCGCATGCTCACAACTTCCGTCGGCACCACTTCACGGGAAACATCAGCGCAATGCCTTCCGTTGGGCGTGTAAATGCGCCCGTAGAAGCGCCATTCCGGCACTAAAGTATATCCTGCTCCCCCTCCCCGCAGTGATGTTACTTTTGTTCTGAGATGGCTGCTCCCGTTCCCCGCAAACACACAGGAGAAAGCTGAACTTTAATGGCCAGGAGCTGTCAGCCATCATCTCGGCTATGGAGACCTATGATGTCTTCCTCCATGGCTGTAAAATTTGACAGACAAGCATGGACAGAGGTGTTGTCCTGCAAGTGGGGGTGCTCAGCTAGCTCTTATCGTCGGTAACGCTGCTGTAGCTGCTCTCCTGCTGACCTGTGGCCATCTGGAGTAAAGATAAAGCAGCCTTTTGTAGAAATAACTTTGCGCCGGACGGACGAGATACGCGCGGCGCATGTAGCCAGCGTATGGTGCTAATCCGTTCGTGAATTGGGAAAAATCCCTCATTTGCATATTTGCAGGGGAAATCAATGGGCGCGACTGATGCGCCCAGCGAAAATAAGCGCTGACGATACTCTGGCGTCGGAACGTTCCGCCGGTCGCAAATGACCCGTTATTGGGCGCATCTAGTTTGGTGGGTACGGGCACATAGAAACGACGGCGCATCATCACAGTTACGCAGCGCATATCCAAATACTCCAGCGCAAGTGTTCGTGAATCTGGCCCATAGATTTTATTAAAGCGGATCTCCACCCTAAAGTGAAGATCCGCTGATCGGAACCCTCCCCCCCTCCGGTGTCACATTTGACACCTTTCAGGGGGGAGGGGGGTGCAGATACCTGTCTAAAGACAGGTATCCGCACCCACTTCCGGCCCGCAGTCTCGGGCAAAAGACGGGCTTTTCCCGTTGTGTGCTGGGAACTCTCGGCTCCCAGCACACAGCGGGAGCCAATCGCGGGCGCAGCACGACTCGCGCATGCGCCATAGGGAACCGGGCAGTGAAGCCGGAGAGCTTCACTTCCTGGTTCCCTCGCCATGGATGGAGGGGGGAGCAGCAGGGTGACGAGCGATCGCTCATCCTCTGCTGCGGACGCCGCTGGACTCCAGGACAGGTAAGTGTCCTAATATTAAAAGTCAGCAGCTGCAGTATTTGTTGCTGCTAGCTTTTAATATTTTTTTTTGGTGAACCATCCGCTTTAAGAAATAGGAAGATACAGAAACATCTAGATCACAGCATCATCAGCAGGTATGACAAGCAAAATCAGAAGGAGTTACAAAGGTATTACATATGAGATACAGGTACAATTTAAGCATGTACGATATACTCGAGGCAATAGACCTAATAACACAAGACATGTCTTCCAAATGCAATCCTTCCAAGGGAAATAGGCCTCAGAGTGGAAGGGAGGGAAGGCGTCAAGGTGTACATATCGATAGGCATATGGAATTTCCCAGACCTACCGCATACAACCAGTTATGGCGCCTTGCCCACCTATATAGGCCCTGCAGCTACCGCTCAGGTTCCCCTCTATACACAACATGGGTGGGCCGGACAGCCAGAGACTATCCCACCCTCCCAACCTCGTAAACCGAGGGTACAAAATAAAGGGGGAAAGGGAAGAAAGAAAGACCTCTAGACGAGGGAGAAAGAGCAAAAAAAAAAAAGGGAGGGGGGAGTCCAGTGGGAAAAAACGAGATGTAGAAGTGCAAGCCTGAGAAGGCAGGAGAGTAAGCTCACTGCCCCCCTCGTCCACCAGACACCGGAAGGAGTACGCATCAGTGAAAGCCTGGACCATGCATCCGCAAGGTCAGAATTATCGGTCATCGGTCAAAGCTCGATATTCCGCTGAATGACGGAATTCGAACCACCTGTTCCAGACACAGGTGAAAGCGAGAATCCTGTCTTGTGCAATGCTTATCAGTTCCTCTATCGCGGCCAAATGGTTAATGCGTGTCACCCATTCCTTGATAGATGGAGGCACTGCAGATCTCCAGTGAACGGGGACACAAAGTCTAGCAGCATTGATCATGTGTATCGCTATTGAGTTACGAAACGTTTTCTTGGAAATTTCAGATAGATGAAGTAGGTATTGTGCTGGCGAAAACTCCAGGGGAAGTTCGGATACTGCTGTCGTCACCTCATGTACCTACTGCCAATACGATAGGATCAGTGGGCATTCCCACCAGATATGGAGGAAAGAGCCCAATGCCTGTCCACATCTCCAGGACCTGCCTGACACCGAGGGGGCGAATTTGTGTACGACATCTGGCGTCCTATACCAGTCCTGATCTTGTATCCATTCTCCTGAATGTGCACACTTGACGATCCCTTAAAGATAAGCCAGTTTATCCTCTCCCAGGCCTTCGGCTCAATCATTCTGCCCAACCGGGCCTTCCAGAAAGCTCTTTCGGCTTGCAAAGACTCAAAGGGAGTCTTAAACATAGACGCGTACAGTATCGAAATAACATGCCTCTGGGGTGAGGAACTCAAGTAAAGTGATTCGAACACTGTAGGGGACCTTGTGAAGCTTCCTCGTAACTTTGGGTTGTCGAGGAAGTGTCTCACCTGGAAGTAGGCGAATAGCGGGAATGTCTTAGTTGGGGGATCTCTTTTCCAGTTCTGTTTTAGACAGAAATCTATCACCCGAGAAAAAATGTTTGGCCAACATCTCTGCATGTGGCCACTCATCCATAAAGTAGCGCCTGTCTCGCCCCGGCACAAAATCAGGGTTACCTCTAAGAGGAGTCAATCCACATGTCGTCCCAGAGATCGCATGCGTAGAGCACGCTTTCAGAAAAGCCAACAACGTCACCCCTATAAGTGGGTGAAATTGAACATTAGACGGCCAGTGTCTGCAGGAAATCCAGGGTATTTTCCCGAGATCAGTTCCCACGATCTGACTTTCCAGTCGAACCCAACCTGAAGAACTTTTTCCCACAAATAGAGCTGTCTTTTGGTGGTATTTGAACAGTTCATTGATGTACGCTGATAAGGCTGCAACAATGGGCATCGGGCACCGATAAGTGGCACTGATGGGCACCCATGGGCTGCACTGATGGGCACTGATAAGGTGGCACTGATGGGCTGCACTGATTGGGCACTGGTAAGGCGGCACTGGTGGGCACCAATAAGGCGGCACTGGAGGGCACTTAGAGGTGGCACTGAAGGGCATTGATAGGTAAAACTGGTGGGCAATGAGAATTGGCACTAATAGGTGGCACTGATAGGTGTCAGTGATGGGTGACAATGATGTGCACTGGTAGGTGACATTGATAGGCAGCACTGCTAGGTGGCACTGATGAGGCACTGACTGGCACCACTGGTGGGTATTGCTAGGTGGCAGTGATGGGTTTTTGGTAGGTGGTAGTATAGCACTGACAGATGGCACTGGTGGTCACTGTGGGCATTGGCAGGGGGCACTGGCAGGTGGTACTTATGTCCACTGAGGCAGAATTGCCTCTTCCACTGGGATCAAATCGATGTACCTTACTCAAGAGCCAGTGAGCGCCTTTTTTTTTTCTCCTTACGCTGTGACCGCAAGGAGAAAAAAAAATTACCAAGCTTTGTTTTGATCATGTGATCAGCTGTCATTGGCTGATAGCTGATCACATGGACCGGGCCTCTTCCTAAGGATCCGTGATGACCCGTGTCTCAGTGACTCGGTGATCACACAGTGCGCCCTGCAGGGGGCACTCGGGGCGCACACAAAGGGGATGACATATATTGATGGCATCCTACCGGCAATTGGTCTGTGCTGTAGCTGTCATTTGACAATAGTGCAGGCGCTAGTGGTTAAATAGATTTGCCACGATCATTGTAAGAGGAATATTTCCATGAAAGTTTTTTTATTTGTTCTTAGTAGGGTTGTCCCGACACCCCTTTTTTAGGACCGAGAACAATTACCGATACTTTTTTTCAAATAGTCGCCGATACCGAATACCAAAACTTTTTTTTAAATGTGTCCCCAAATTCAGCCATGTCCCCCCAGCCATGTCCCCCACATATGCAGCCATGTCCCTCCAGCCATGTCCCTCCAGCCATGTCCCTCCAGCCATGTCCCTCTAGCCATGTCCCTCTAGCCATGTCCCTCACATATGCAGCCATGTCCCCCACATATGCAGCCATGTCCCTCCAGCCATGTCCCTCTAGCCATGTCCCTCCAGCCATGTCCCTCTAGCCATGTCCCTCTAGCCATGTCCCTCACATATGCAGCCATGTCCCTCACATATGCAGCCATGTCCCTTCAGCCATGTCCCTCTAGCCATGTCCCTCACATATGCAGCCATGTCCCTTCAGCCATGTCCCTCTAGTCATGTCCCTCACATATGCAGCCATGTCCCTTCAGCCATGTCCCTCACATATGCAGCCATGTCCCTTCAGCCATGTCCCTCACATATGCAGCCATGTCCCTTCAGCCATGTCCCTCACATATGCAGCCATGTCCCTTCAGCCATGTCCCTCTAGTCATCTGACTCACATATGCAGCCATGTCCCTCTAGCCATGTCCCTCACATATGCAGCCATGTCCCATGTCCCATGCTGCATATGTGAGGGACATGGCTAGAGGGACATGTCTGCATATGTGAGGGACATGACTAGAGGGACATGGCTGAAGGGACATGGCTGCATATGTGCATACAAGTACTCCCGGAAATACTCGGTATCGGTCCCGATACCTATACTGGTATCGGTATCGGGACAACCCAGTGCCATCTTAAGAGCATTATAGGCCCCCGGGCAATACAGTGCACTGGGGCCCTGTCTACACAACCACGCACAAGAATTTACTGCCAAAAATCATGAAATTTACTGGCAGAACCACAATTTTTTATTGGCACTGCAAAAAAGTACCTAAAATTACAGTTTTACAAATTTCTTCATTGGCATGAAGGTTAGGTTACTGTAACCCAGCCTGATCAGAGTTTCCTCTTGCATCAGAGTCTACAGGATTCCCCCTTACAGTGAAAGGGAACTCTTATGTAAAGGGGAACACTGCAGATCATGATGTAAGGGGGAACTCTGATGTGGAGGGACCAGAGACCACCTTATATCAGAATCCACTGCTTTCTCTTTACATCAGAGTTCCCACTTACATCACGGTCCTCAGACTGAGTTCCCCCTAGCACTGTAAGGGGGAATCCTGCAGACTCTGATGTAAAGGGGAACCACCTTCCGTAGAGTAAATACACTAAGGTAAGGGGGGGCACTAATATTTTTGTATTCACTCCCTCCTTTCTTTAGCAACCACCCGCCCTTAGACTGGCCTGGTGGTGCTATCACTGACCTCCTCTCAGGTGCACCGTGCAAGGCTCAGTCAGATGGCTCCAGCTTGGCTGCTCTGGTTTTATCCTATAGTCTCTTCATGTAAGACTTCTCCTGTGACCCTCATCCCAGCGGCGCTCCCACTCTTAACTCCTCTCCAGACTCTTCCTCAGAGACTGTAGACACGATACAGTTCTACAGTTCTGACCCGCCATTCTCCACCATTTTTTACTGGGGTCACTGGGCAGCCGATGGGGGCCCCCCAGGCAAGTGTGGCCCCCGGGCAACTGCCCAGTGTGCCCAATGGAAAAGACAGCCCTGGGACAACCCTAGTTCTTAGTTTATCACTAATCTGAGCAGTAAGTGCTTTTAAGTTACACTTGACCACCTGTACATTACGCCCCCTTTCTGACCAGGCCATCTTCTTGTAATTATAATTTAGCGTGCTGCAGCTTTAACTGACACAATTGCACGCTCCTGCGATGTACTACCCAAATCAAATTCACGCCCTTTTTCTCACCACATATAGATTTTTTTTTGGAAAATGTTGTGCTACATGAAAAAGTGCGCCTAATCCAAAAATTCCTTTTGTATGTTTCATTCTATGGGTTCATTCTACATTCGTCTCATGTGTTGATGTCATTTTCAGACTATAATTGTAGTTTAATTATGGAACCCGTGTCTCTTTTTTTTTTGATTTTGCAGATCTATTGTGCGCAAACGCAGGCAGCCGGGGGCGCGGAGGAAAGCGGGTGTCTCTCCTCCCCCATGAGGCAGACCTTTTATCGGGGATAGGGGAGGAGGAGATAAGGCAACTCCAGGCTCATCAAGGTTGGTCTCAGGATTGCATTGTGTGCAGGACATTTTATTTGTCAAGCATCTGACATTTATCATGTTGTGTTTGATTTTATTTAAAGATCGTATCAAGGCCCAGCGCCGCCGGAAGCGGAGGGCGGAGGAGCTGGAATCGTCTAATTCATCATCAAGCAGTAAGTACTGTAGTGTACCTGCGGCACCTGGCAACAATAACATACATTCATGCAATACATTAGCCACTCAGCCAAAGGGGTGGCGCTGCAGTGCCCTTTATAGACGAACTGCCATCACCGCAGTTAGTATAAGTAAAAAATAAATTTTAAAGAAAATAAACATTCTTAAAGGGCCCGTTTTTTTTTTTTTTTTTTTTAAATACAGGAGAGGTGGGGGGGGGGTGGGTGGTGCCCGGGGACCCCCTATGAATGGGCCACCACTGGTACTAGTGACTGACTATACAGTGGGTCCTTTTCCATTTGTCCAGCCTTCCATTGTCAATTTCAGTGTCGTTGCTTCTCGCTCAAGCATTGACAGCCTCAGGTTCAGCCTCTACGACGCTCTGTCAGGTAACGTAAGCGTTTGCGTAATTTACGCAATTTGACAGAATGTCGCGAACTGAACTGAGGCGCCCGATCAGTGGTGGTCCCTGGAACCAAGACAGGTAAGTAACTCTTTTTTTTTGGGAAAATATTTTTTGTAAATGGTGAACGCCTTGTAGATAAACATTAGTGACCACTGACCACTGACCTGCCCTGTATTGCCATGCTAATAGAGATAATATAATACATTTTATTCAGGATTTTTGTTTCTTTAAAGATTGAACATTGTAACGTTCAACATTTCTCCTTTATTAAATACATAGGTGCCAACCAGTCAGAGGGGGAGGCTCAGGAGGAGGAGGAGGCTGAGGCGGAAACGCCCACATGTAAGTTAGTATAATCTTGCTGGTATCTGCTGAGTGATGATCATTGATCATACCGTACATCTTTCAATGTACTTGTACTGATGTTGTGTGAGATTGTTGTACTGACTGCAGATTGTAATATTCTTTTCTATACTATTCTTAATCAACAGCTACTGAGGCAGCGGCTGAGGAGGATGATGTGGGGAAGATCTGCCCTGTAGAGGCTGCTGCCGGGGATGCTCCAGATGGTGTCCAGCAGCCAGACGCGTCAGGTTCAGGGAGTAAGTGCTAGTATACCTTTTTTTTGTATTTTCCAGGCAAACATAGTATTTTAAATATGAAATGCTGACGGCATACCTGTGCACAGTGGCGGAATTTTCAGTGATGCAGCAGTCGCAGTTGCGACTGGGCCCTGTAGTTCCGCCATGTCCGGGGGGCCCGCCACCCGCCCGTGCACGCACATGTGAAGAAGATATTTCACACACCTCTCCATCCCCCGTTCCGGCAGCCTGGTTTTTAGAGCTCTGTCCCCAGCCTACAATGCCGCCCTATCAGCGGCAGTGAGAAGAGGCGGGGAGAGAGCCAGGACACAGAGCAGTCGGCTGGAGTACTGCATGTTAGGTCAGGGCTTGCTGCGATTTCCCCTCCCTCTTCCTGGACTGTCGGGGATCTGTGGTGAGAGGACAGGCAGCAGCACCAGTCTCCATTGAGGTGAGACCACCACCGCCGCTGTCTCAGATAGTGGGAGAACAGGCATTGTATTGTGTATGGAGGGAAACAGGTGTGCGGGGGTACAGAAGGGAACTAATGTGTGTGTGGGGGGGGGGGGGGAGAGGTGAAGTAATGTGTGTGTGTGTGTGTGTGTGTGGGGGGGGGGGGGGTCAGAGTGTAAGTAATTAGTGTGTGTGTGTGTGGGGGGGGGGGGGGTCAGAGTGTAAGTATATAAGTCTATACTGTGGGGTCTGCACCGAGTGGGGTGTCTATACTGTGGGGGTCTGCCCCGAGTGGGGTGTCTATACTGTGGGGGTCTGCACCGAGTGGGGTGTCTATACTGTGGGGGTCTGCACCGAGTGGGGTGTCTATACTGTGGGGTCTGCACCGAGTGGGGTGTCTATACTGTGGGGGTCTGCACCGAGTGGGGTGTCTATACTGTGGGGGTCTGCACCGAGCGGGGTGTCTATACTGTGGGGGTCTGCACCGAGTGGGGTGTCTATACTGTGGGGGTCTGCACCGAGTGGGGTGTCTATACTGTGGGGGTCTGCACCAAGTGGGGTGTCTATACTGATGGGGGGGTCTGTACTAAAGGGGGGTGTCTTTACTGATGGGGGTCTGCACCAAGGAATGTGTCTATACTGCAGGGGTCTGCTCTAAGGGGGGATTCTATACTGATGGGGGTCTGCACCTAGGGGAGGGTGTTTGCACTAAGAGGGGGGATTCTACACTGATGGGGGTGTCTGTACTGATGAGGGGGGTCTGTACTGAGGGAGGGGGTCTGTACTGAATCAGGGGGATCTGTTCTTAGTGAGTGGGATTTATACTGCGAGAGGAGGGTCTGTAGTTAGTGGAGAGGGGTCTGTACTGAAGGGGGGAGGGACACCAGGTGACACCAATCCTAGTGACACCACTGATTGACTTTAAGTCAATAAAGTGACAGAGATGAGCAATCTATGCCAACCTCCACTACTGTGCCTCTTACTGATCCCCCCCCCCCCACCACTGATCTCATCCCTATCCCCCCATTACTTCTACAACAGAGGTGATGGGGGGGTAGGGATGAGATCAGTGGTGGGGGGTGGGATCAGTAAGCGGCACAGGTGGTGGTAGGAGAGGATGGCACCACCACTGCCACCTCCCCTCAAGTACAACCGCTGCCAGGCCCCCCCCCCTCAACACCAGCACTTCCACTGATCCCATTCCTCCTCCCCATCAGCACTGTTACTGATCCCATTCCCCAGGTCAGATTTAATTGATCCTATGATTGCTTCATAGGATCAGCAACCAATATATTGCTTAATTTACGTGAAATCCCTGGTGATATGGCCACTCCCTCTGTTTTCCTATTAAAAACATACCACTAGGCAGGAGCGTACTGCATGGTCAGTACTCTAGTTAGGCTGGTAACTGCGTGTGCTCTCCTCCAATTATCAATATTGTCCTGACACATCCCCCCTGCACATCCATACACTGGGAAGCTCAATGTGTTTTTGCTTCTCCTTTCCCTAGATCGTATGCATTTTTTTAAAATATATAATATATATTTAATATATATATTTTATATATATATTGTACAGGACACCGGGGTTGGGTCCTGGACGGGTGCTATACGGCACCACTATTTGGACTATGGTCCATTTAAATAGAGGGAGAAGGTTCAGGGGGTCACCCAAAAGTGGGTGAAAAGTTCCAGGCAGGCACTAATTCAGAGAGGACTGGCTTGCAGTCTTCTCTATCTTTAATAAAGTAGTTTGGGGCCTGGAATTTTGGAGGCTCCAAAGTGTTATTTGGGTGGGACGGAGCCTCCACTCCTAAACCTTGGGAGCCAGCGCACATGGTGTTAACTCCCCCAGAGAACCACCCATTAAAGCAGGAAGTGGTGCTGGAGATGGGGAGTGAGTTTGGAGAGTGCACCTGTGAGGACAAGATGGAAGTCTGCTAGCTGCACAGTGAGGACTTTTGAAGTGCAGGGGGTGAAGATTGATCTTGCAACAAACCGTATGTCATTTTGCTTTCACTGTTTTGTGCTGGATATAAGCAGACTTTTTGTTGACGCTGGAGCCAAGCGGACTTTTATGTTATAGTTTCTGGCATGCTGAGAGCCTTATTTTGCTTTTCTGTGAATAAAAGCCTTTTTCCTTTAAAACAACGGTTTAAGCACTGAATCCCTGTTGAGCTATGGCCCCCAAACGTTACAATTGGTGGAGAATTCGGGCACAGTGCATTTGCAGGCGCAAAACCGTTTAAAACTAAAAACTGACATTTAAAGAGACAGTGTACTTATGGCATGTCTTGGGTGAAGTCAGCCCAGACATTACAAACAGCACGCAACGACATGGAAGAGGTCATTAGGGCTTTGGCACAAGCCACCGTGACCCAGCAGCAAGCCACCGTGACCCAGCAGCAAGCATCAGCAGACGCCAACCGTCGCCATGAGGAAGCAATGGCTCAGCAGCAGCAGGCCCTGGCACAGGCTATAGCTGCGCAGCAGGAAAACACACGGCTGTTAGCCGCCCAGTTTAGAGCCCAGCAGGAGTCCACTCAAGCACAGATGGCTGCCTTGCAGGAGGCAGTACAGCAGCTGGCTCAGGGACAAGAGCAATCGGCCGTTGCCGTTAGCAACCCAGTGTCTGTTAGAGCCAGCCATTTTTTGCAAAAACTAACACCCAGCGATGACGTGGAAGCCTTTCTTACCACCTTTGAAAGGATAGCAGAGAGAGAAGCATGGCCCCGGGACCAATGGGCCGGTGATGTAAAATTTCATCGGACCTATGAAAAAATCGGACCGCGTCACTTCCGGTGCTCGTACGTCAGAGCACAGCTGATCGCGGGTCCACAGGGCATGCGCCGCACATGCGCAGACGTCTTTTTCGTCTATGAAAATCCTCGACTCGGGTGGGCGGGCGGAGGCGGAGCTGGATTCTCAATTACATCACCACCAGCACCGCCTCCAGCCCCGTCCCTAAGCATAGGCTTATTGAGGTCGGAGAAAAATATAGACTCGGATGGGCGGGCGGAGGCGGAGCAACATTGTGAATGACATTATGTCCAGCACCGTCCCTAAGCACAGGCTTATTGAAATCCATGAAAAACATAGACACGGGTGGGTGGGCGGAGGCTTTTAAAGCATCAATAGCCATCCATGTATAATAACATGTTACATTGTTTTTCGACGTTGCGCGGGTGTGCGCAATATTAATGTAACATGTTTTTATACATGGATGGCTATTGATGCTTTAAAAGCCTCCACCCGCCCACCCGAGTCTGTTTCTTCATGGATTTCAATAAGCCTGTGCTTAGGGACGGGGCTGGAGGCGGTGCTGGACATAATGTCATTCAGAATGTTGCTCCGCCTCCGCCCGCCCATCCGCGTCTATATTTTTCTCCGACCTCAATAAGCCTATGCTTAGGGACGGGGCTGGAGGCGGTGCTGGCGGTGATGTAATTGAGAATCCAGCTCCGCCTCCGCCCGCCCACCCGAGTCGAGGATTTTCATAGACGAAAAAGACGTCTGCGCATGTGCGGCGCATGCCCTGTGGACCCGCGATCAGCTGTGCTCTGACGTACGAGCACCGGAAGTGACGCGGTCCGATTTTTTCATAGGTCCGATGAAATTTTACATCACCGGCATTATCTCCCCTTTTCTCACTGGTGACCCGCAAAAGGCCTATTTTGACCTCCCAGCTGAGCACATCAAAGACTATGAACGTCTAAAAGCTGAGATCCTGGCCCGCCTGGGAGTGACCACAGCTGTCCGGGCTCAGAGGGTGCATCGCTGGCGGTACAAATCGGACCAACCACCCAGGTCCCAGATGCATGAACTAATCCAGTTAGCTAAAAAATGGCTGCAGCCGGAAAAATTGTCAGGTCCACAAATGGTGGAACGAGTGGTGATGGACTGGTACCTACGGTCCCTGCCAGATGACCTACAGCGCTGGGTAAGCCATGGAAACCCTACCAACGCTGACCAGCTGGTCGAGCTGGTTGAACGGTACACCGTGGTGGAGGACCTGCTTGGGCCTGCCAAGCGTCGAGAACCCACGCCAAGGACACCCAGACCAGCCACCACCCTGAGGAGAGAAGTCTTGCCAGATGTTGGCATCCGCTGGTCTACACCGTCTGCCATAGAACCACGGAGGTCGGTTCCTGTACCAAAGATGGGAGACATACAATGTTGGCGATGTCGGTCCTGGGGGCATACCCGGGCACAATGCCCACTGCAGGAGGAGCCTATGGAGTGCGGAACTGGTCGGAGAAGCTCCTTCTATGTGCAAAGTGTGTGTACCACTCATCTTGATCTGGCTGCAGGACGGTTTGAGTGTGAAGTGTGGGTGAACCACCTTCCTGCCAGGGCCCTACTGGACTCCGGTAGCATGGTAACATTAGTACATGCCAGGGTACTTGGGAGGCTTGGACCAGTGACTAAAACTCTTCGGGTAGTGTGTATCCATGGGGACACCAAGAAGTACCCCTTAGTCCCGGTGACTGTTTCTTATGGCTATGCCTCAATTACACAGGAGGTCGGGGTGGTAAACAGTTTAATTCATGACATCATAGTGGGGCGGGACTGTCCACTATTTCTGGAACTATGGAATGAGGTACAGATGGGACTACCAGGGGAGCTGGGGACACTGGGCCTGGAAGGGACAGAGTCTGAGGGGTCTGGACCTGAAATGCACACCTCTGATATAGAAATACCTCTCATTGATAATGAAGTCGCAGGGAATGCTAATGTGAAGGATAATGCCCCTGACCCAGGTCTTAAACCCGAGTTGATCTCTGAGGGGGGGGGGAAGTCTTCCCATTACAAGTTATGCTGGGGGAGGATGATGTGGAGCTCTCCCCCGGTTGAGGAGGATGAAGGGGAAACATCCTCAAGGCCAGTACATCCAGATCTAGATGTGTCCAGGGGTGCATTTGGTACCGCCCAATTACAGGACCCTACCTTGGTCAATGCTCGAGAGCAGGTTTCTGTTATTGATGGGGTCCCACAAATGCCAGACGCAGATCAGAGGTTCCCTCACTTTGCGTTGAAGGGGGACTTACTGTATCAAGTGGCTGAGAGCCGAGGGGAAACTATAGAGCAGTTGCTGGTTCCCCAACCGTATAGGCGGATGCTCCTCGATCTAGCCCACAACGATGCACTGGGAGGACACCTGGGGGCGGAGAAAACAGAGGCCAGGATAACCGACCGGTTTTACTGGCCAGGGTTGAAGGCCGAGGTTAAAAGATACTGTGCGTCTTGTCCCATTTGCCAGTTAACCGCCCCAGTGCCACACTATAGAAACCCTCTGGTGCCCTTGCCAATTATCGAAGTCCCGTTTGAGCGGATTGCTATGGATCTGGTGGGACCCCTGGTAAAGTCGGCACGGGGGCACCAATACATATTGGTCATCCTAGATTACGCAACTGGGTATTCAGAAGCCGTCCCTTTGAGGAAGACCTCCTCTAAGGCCATTGCCAGGGAATTGTTTCAAATGTTCTCGCGAACTGGGTTCCCCAAAGAGATCCTGACAGACCAGGGTACCCCTTTTATGTCAAAGGTGATGGCGGACTTGTGCAAATTGTTTCAAATTAAACAGTTGCGGACGTCCGTCTACCACCCGCAGACCGATGGCCTAGTCGAAAGATTTAATAAAACCCTAAAGTCCATGTTGAAAAGAGTAGTCCAGAATGATGGGAAGGATTGGGATATGTTACTCCCTGCCCTGTTGTTTGCTATCCGGGAGGTCCCACAAGCATCCACAGGTTTCTCGCCATTTGAGTTAGTGTATGGACGAAGGCCCCGGGGGTTACTCGACCTGGTAAAAGAAACGTGGGAAAGTGAGTCCTCACCACACAAAACGGTGGTAGAGCATATCTCTCAAATGCGAGAGAGGGTGGCTAAGGTGATGCCGCTGGTGAGGGAGCACATGCAGAAGGCCCAGGATGCCCAAAGGAGAGTGTATAACAGGTCGGCTAAAATTAGACAGTTCCAAGTAGGAGACCGGGTGGCTGTTCTAATACCCACGGTGGAGAGTAAATTCTTGGCCAAGTGGCAGGGCCCATTTGAGGTAGTAGAGAAAGTCGGTGAGGTGGACTACAAGGTACACCAGCCGGGGAAAAGAAAACCATACCAGATCTATCACATTAATTTGTTGAAACCCTGGAGAGACAGAGAACAAGTGTCTGCGGTAGTAGGGGTACAGTCAGGGGACCATGCAGGGATCGACTTGGTGCAGGTTGCTGCTACCCTGACTAGGCCCCAAACCCAGCAAACAAAAGAGTTTCTACAAAGAAATAGAGACATGTTTTCAGAGTTGCCCGGTCGCACCAACGTCATTGAGCATGACATTGTGACCGAGCCCAATGTAAAAGTCAGGTTAAAGCCTTACCGTATCCCAGAAGCGCATAGGGTGTCAGTGTCGGAAGAGGTTAAAAGAATGTTCGAGCTTGGAGTCATTGAAGAGTCGCAGAGCGAATGGTCAAGCCCAATTGTGTTGGTACCCAAGCCCAACGGCACACTCCGCTTCTGCAACGACTTCAGAAAGCTTAATGAAGTCTCCAAGTTTGACGCATATCCAATGCCACGAGTAGATGAGCTAATTGAGAGGTTGGGTCCTGCCAGGTACATTACCACGCTGGACCTCACAAAAGGGTACTGGCAGATTCCCCTGACTAAGGAAGCCAGGGAGAAGACAGCCTTCTCTACTCCGGAAGGCCACTTCCAATATAAGAGGATGCCATTTGGTCTACACTCAGCCCCTGCCACGTTCCAAAGGGCCATGGACAAAACTCTGCGTCCACACCAACGGTACGCTTCTGTCTACCTAGATGACATAGTCATCTTCAGCACTGATTGGGAGTCCCACCTTCCCCGGGTTCAGGCAGTCGTAGACTCCCTTAGAATAGCAGGGTTCACCATCAACCCCGAGAAGTGTGCCATTGGGATGGAGGAAGCAAAATACCTAGGGTATATTGTGGGTAGAGGACTGGTGAAGCCCCAAATGAGTAAGGTGGAGGAAGCCATACAGGACTGGCCCCGTCCCCTAACCAAGAAGCAGGTCAGGGCATTTTTGGGCATAGTTGGCTATTATAGGAGGTTTGTCCCCAACTTTGCCACTATTGCTGCACCGCTGACCGACCTGACCAAAGGCAGAAAGTCAGTGATGATAAAGTGGAACGCGAGGCCGAGACAGCTTTTCAAAAGCTTAAGACAGCGTTGTGTCAAGATCCGGTGCTTGTAGCTCCAGATTTTACAAAAGATTTTGTAGTGCAGACAGATGCTTCAAGTGAAGGGTTGGGAGCGGTCCTGTCTCAGGAAATCAATGGAGAAGAGCACCCTGTGGTTTTTCTTAGTAGAAAGCTGACGGCAGCTGAGAGAAACTATGCGGTGATGGAGCGGGAGTGTCTGGCCATCAAGTGGGCTTTGGACTCCCTACGATATTTCCTCCTGGGCAGGAAGTTTCGCTTGGTGTCAGACCACGCTCCTCTTACCTGGATGAGACAAAATAAGCAGACCAATGCCAGGGTAACAAGGTGGTTCCTTTCTCTCCAGGAGTTCAATTTCGTGGTAGAGCACAGACCCGGGAGACAGCATCAGAATGCCGATGCCCTCTCCCGAGTCCATTGCATGGTGTCTACTGGTGCCTCCAACACCTCCGCGTTGAGGCAGAGGGGGGGGGGATATGTACAGGACGCCGGGGTTGGGTGGGTCTGGACGGGTGCTATACGGCACCACTATTTGGACTATGGTCCATTTAAATAGAGGGAGAAGGTTCAGGGGGTCACCCAAAAGTGGGTGAAAAGTTCCAGGCAGGCGCTAATTCAGAGAGGACTGGCTTGCAGTCTTCTCTATCTTTAATAAAGTAGTTTGGGGCCTGGAATTTTGGAGGCTCCAAGTTAGTGTTATTTGGGTGGGACGGAGCCTCCACTCCTAAACCTTGGGAGCCAGCGCACATGGTGTTAACTCCCCCAGAGAACCACCCAATAAAGCAGGAAGTGGTGCTGGAGATGGGGAGTGAGTTTGGAGAGTGCACCTGTGAGGACAAGATGGAAGTCTGCTAGCTGCACAGTGAGGACTTTTGAAGTGCAGGGGGTGAAGATTGATCTTGCAACAAACCGTATGTCATTTTGCTTTCACTGTTTTGTGCTGGATATAAGCAGACTTTTTGTTGACGCTGGAGCCAAGCGGACTTTTATGTTATAGTTTTTGGCATGCTGAGAAAGCCTTATTTTGCTTTTCTGTGAATAAAAGCCTTTTTCCTTTAACCACTTCAATACCCAGCCATATACAATTGACGGCCTGGGATGGGATTTACCATCCTAAGTGGCCGTCAATTGACGGCCTGGGTATTGCAGGCGAATATCTGGATGATGCCTGCAGCCAGAGGCATCATCCAGATATCCTCTTCTTCAGCCGGCGATTCTGCACAATGTAAGAACGATCATAGCGGCGGTTCCGCCGCTTGATCGTTCTTACAGGCCTGCTGGAGGGGACATCCCCCCCCCCTCCCGCCGCCATCCGGTGCTTCTCCGGGCTTACCTGTACCTTCGGGGGCCCGGAGAACGAATCGGCGGCGGCGGCAGGAAGCATAGAGATGACTGGTGACCAGATGGTCACCAGTCATCTCTATGACCGTCGGAGGACCCGGGCGCGATCTGATGACGTCACGCCCGGGTCCCCGTATGTAAACAAAGCCGCAATTGCGGCTGTAAGTCACCATTCATGAGATCGGTGAATTTTTTTTTCACCGATCTCATGGTTTCCAGCCTGGAGGTGAGATGTGAGGTCTTATTGACCCCACATCTCTCCATAAAGAGGACCTGTCACACACATTTCCTATTACAAGGGATGTTTACATTCCTTGTAATAGGAATAAAAGTGGAAAAAAAAAAAAATGAAAAAAGTGGAAAAATAAATAAAATATAAGTAAAAAAAAAATAATAAAAGATAAAAAAGATAAAAAAAAAAATTAAAACGCCCCTGTCCCCGATAGCTCGCGTGCAGAAGCGAACGCACACGCAAGTCCCGCCGACATATGTAAACGCCGTTTATATGTAAACGCCATATGTAAACGCCGACACATGTGAGGTATCGCCGCGTGCGTTAGAGTGCCAGCAACTAATCTAGCACTAGATCTCCTCTGTAAATCTAAACTGTAACCTGTAAAAAATAAATAAAGCGTTGCCTATGGAGATTTTTAAGTACTGAAGTTTGGCGCCATTCCATGAGTGTGCGCATAATTAAAGCGTGACATGTTGGGTCTCTATTTACTCGGTGTAACATAATCTTTCACATAATACAAAAAAATTGGGCTAACTTTAGTGTTTTTTTTTTTTGTTTTTTTTTAATTCATAAAACAATTTTTTTTACAAAAAAAAGGCGTTTGAAAAATAATTGCGTAAATACCGTGCAAGATAAAACTTTGGAATGACCGTCATTTTATTCCCTAGGGTGTCTGCTAAAAAAAACATATATAATGTTTGGGGGTACTGTGTAATTTTCTAGCAAAAGAATGATGATTATTACATGTAGGAGAGAAGAGTCAGAATAGGCCCGGTATGGAGGTGGTATAAAAGCCTAGTATTGAAGCGGTTAAAACAACGGTTTAAGCACTGAATCCCTGTTGAGCTATGGCCCCCAAACGTTCTAGTTACGCCTCTGCCTGTGCAGCTGATTAGAGTCTTCCTGTTAGCATTACCGGGGCTTGTTAAACCCTCAACGTCACTTCCCTGATCACGCCATCTTTTTGCTGTAGTTCAGATTCCCAGTCTGAGCCACAATCACTGTCATCGTGAATAACACAGCTGGCTGGAGGTGGTGTGTCAGACAATAATCTCCAGCTATTGGCTAATGGCTGGCAGTCCCTGGACATGTTCAATCTCTGGCATGCCCAATTGACCGTGATGCATGCATTAAAGTGGGGGTTCACCCAAAAATAAACTTTTTTACATTAGCTACATCCCTCCAGCATACTGCTAACATCTGCAGTATGCTGTTTTTTTGTTGTTGTACTTATCGTTATACGAGCTATTGTTTATCCGGCTCCGAGCGAGGGATTACTTCCTTGTATAGGCATTCCTAAGTGAAGAGGCATTGATTGACGGGCTGCTAAAGCGCGTCACGCCTTCCGGAAATACCCGAAGTGACACTCGGGTGTTTACGGCGCCTGCGAAGTCAGCTCTACACGGCAAGCGCCGGCGCGGTAAACGTCAGTGTCTCTTCGGGTATTTTCGGAAGCCGTGACGCGCCTTAGCAGCCGTCAATCAACTCCTCTTCATTTAGAAACGCCTACTGCCCGCACGATTGCCCGCTCGGAGCCGGATAACAAGGCCTCGTATAACGAAAAGTAGCAAAAAAAAAAAAAAAAAAAACAGCATACTGCAAATGTTGGCAGTATGCTGGAGCTAATGTGAAAAAATTAATTTTTGGGTGAACCTCCGCTTTAACACTTTCCTCATGATGTCTGGTGCCTCACCTTCATCTAAAGCAGGGGTCTCCAAACTGTGTCCAGAGGGCTAGATGTGGCCCCTTGCTAGCCTTTATCCATCCCTTGGACACACTATTACTCCCACTGGCACCAACAATGGGGCACTATTTCCTCCACTCATACCATTAATGGGATATTATTCCTCCTACTAAGGCCTCGTACACACAATCAAATCTGTCTGCTGGAAACGGTCTGCTAGACCGTTTCAGCAGACAGATTCGATCGTGTGTACGGGCAAACAGACGGATTTGGCCACCCGACAGATTTCAAACCATGCTTTGAAATCTGTCGGCTGGGAACCCGTCCGCCCGACATGTCTGCTAGTTAGTATGCTAACCAGCAGACATGTCTTCTCGCACACGCGCCGAATGATTTCGACGCATGCGCGGAAGTGTTTTACTTCCTGGTGCGGTGACGTGGCGGCGTCAACGTCACCGACACGTCAGTGCGCCGTCTGCTGGCGGGGATTTTGGTTTGCTCGTGTGTACACGCGAGCAAATCAAAATCCCAGCAGACAGATCTGTTCAAATCGGTCGGTCCGACCGATTTGAACAGACTCATTTAATCGTGTGTACGAGGCCTAAGAGGGGCACTACACGTTCTATTGCCCAATGCCCAGTGCCCACCAACCCTTAGGCCAGGGCTCAAAATTTTAAGTCCTGAGCTACTAGCCAGGCCTTAAGAGATACTCGCCACCAGTTGCCCCACCTAATTCATACACTGCCCTGCACCTAATTTTACCCGTAAACAAGCCCTCGTAGATTATCTCATGGAATGACACTGTTAAATGTTTTATGCAGAATCAAATTACAAAATGTTATCAACAACAACTTTAACAAAATAGGACAGGGCACTGGGGTCAGACCAGAGGGACAGGGCACTGGGGTCAGACCAAGAGGGACAGGGCACTGGGGTCAGACCAAGAGGGACAGGGCACTGGGGTCAGACCAAGAGGGACAGGGCACTGGGGTCAGACCAAGAGGGACAGGGCACTGGGGTCAGACCAAGAGGGACAGGGCACTGGGGTCAGACCAAGAGGGACAGGGCACTGGGGTCAGACCAAGAGGGACAGGGCACTGGGGTCAGACCAAGAGGGACAGGGCACTGGGGTCAGACCAAGAGGGACAGGGCACTGGGGTCAGACCAAGAGGGACAGGGCACTGGGGTCAGACCAAGAGGGACAGGGCACTGGGGTCAGACCAAGAGGGACAGGGCACTGGGGTCAGACCAAGAGGGACAGGGCACTGGGGTCAGACCAGAGGGACAGGGCACTGGGGTCAGACCAGAGGGACAGGGCACTAGAACTGTGTCTCTTCCCCATTCTCTTGCTGTCTCCTCTGCAACTCACATCCATCCTCTCTCTCTCCCTCTCCCATTCATCTCATCATCAGGAGCCTGTGTGTGCAGCTCCACGCTTGCATGTCCCCATTTCCCCCTTTTATTCAGGCTGGCAGTGAGGAGAGGAGCTGCAGCACAGTGTGAGGGAGTACAATCCAGCGCTGAGATCCACACAACTGCATAGCCATTGACACCATAGCACAGCGCACACTGACATCGCACAGTGCTCAGGCTGAACTGTTGGACACTTACATAGAGCACAAGGAGAAGAAAACTGCACAAACTGGAAAGCTGCTGCTCTCATGTCAGGGCAACTTTCAGTGAGTGCTGCACCGAACGGTAATTTTCGCAATAGTTCACCTCACACATTACTTTCTGCTCTCCAGGCACATTGTTCGGTGGAGGGGGGCAGGCTCAGAGAGGTCATACTGTTAGGTCCCATGGCTTAATGAGAATTGTAAGGAGAGCACCCGTGTACTGCTCTGCCTGTGCGCGGCTCACCAGACTACTTTTCCCGAGCATGCACCTTTCCTCTTCGGCCGCCAATCGCATTGGGACTCTAAGGCCTCGTACACACCATCGGACTTATCCGATGAAAACGGTCCGCGGACCATTTCCATCGGATATGTCCGATCGGGAGTTTGATCCGATGGCGTGTACACACCATCGGATCAAATTCCCCGCCGCCGGACGGCGCGGTGACGCGGCGGTGACGTTGACGCCGCCACGTCACCGCTACGTCACCGCACCAGGAAGTAAATCACTTCCGCGCATGCGCCGAATACATTCGGCGGCAGCGCGGCGGCGGTGGGGGACGACATGTCTGCTGGTAAGTGTACTAACCAGCAGACATGTCGGGCGGACAGATTCCCACCGGATAGATTTCAAAGCATGCTTTGAAATCTGTCGGGTGGAGAAATCTGTCCGCTAGCCCATACACACGAGCGGAGATGTCTGCTGAAACGGTCCATCGGACCGTTTTCAGCGGACATATCCCCTCGTGTGTACGAGGCCTAAGTGTAGGCACAGATTGGAGGGAGATTGGTCATGCAGCCCTGTCATCACTCGCCCCCAACTAAAATCCACTCGCCAAATGCTAGTAGGCGAGTGGAAATTTTGAGGGCTGCCTTAGGCCATATTTAACCTTACAAATGCCGGGCCCCGAACATTTCTATCCCCGATAGTAGAGGACACAGACACAACCCGGCCCTCCTAAAGCCAGAAAGACAATAAACTGGCCCTTTGTTTGAAAAGTTTAGAGACCCCTGATCTAAAGCAAAAAATTGTAAATGACCTTGTGAACTCGTTGATGGTCAGTCAAATATTTATAAAAAGTCAGAGACTTTAGGCTATAGTTCAGACTCCGCAATGTATTGTTTTGCAATGCACATAGGCAAGGCAGTTTAGTTTAGTGATATATTCTAATTTTGCAGGTATCCTGGAGTTTTTATTTAACTGCTCAATTTTGTCTAGTGGTTTTGTTTAAGAAGTTATAGACATACTGATCCTTGGATCCCCAGTGGTCAGGTCACTGGTCGTACATATTTCCATGCACCCATTCTCACCTCCACTTAAATGGTCTAGGGCTTCTGAAGTTATTATTATTAAGACCTGCATAGGTCTTAAAAGCTCAGGGAGAGACCAGACCACCACTGCAGTATCAGAGGGGAGCAGATGAAGCACCAGCTGCCGGGATATGGAAGGTTCAGAAATTTTTATATTCTTTTATACCTCCTAGCCTAGCCCAGGAGTGAGTAACCTACCTAGCCTAGAACAGGAGAGGGGCTTATGCAATCAGTGGCCAAGTGACCATACAAAATTATCAACTGTAAAAACATAGTAACCGGCTAGCTAATGTTTTTCTACTTGCAAGTGCAACTGATCTTCCATATTTGCAACAGTCAGTCAGTCTTGATGAGGTAGATTAGTTAGTGTTGGTCGGTCAGCACTTAGGTGTCCATTACACCTTTAGATTTTAAACAGGGACCACGTGGATGCGCCATGCCACCAAGCGGATAAAATCTGGCAGAGATTCCCCTTTACACTGCTTGATGTGTAGAGGGGAATCCCTTTGTACTCTGGCCGCCTGGCATGGGGAGGACACTCAGCTCCGCCATGGTCAGAGTACAGTAAAGTACTACACCTTCCTGCACAGCCCTGCAAACTTGGGATGACACAGCGAATTGACACAGACAACACCACTATCTCCTAGACTCCTACACACAAATTGATTAGGTGCAGCTCACTGAATATCAAAAATTGACAACTGGTAAGTGAAAACATCTCAAGCTGTTACATGATTGTCTACAAGGGCTGGGAGATAATTGCCTTCATATAATATTAGGGTGAAAAAGCCATGTGTATTTCTATTGTATTATCTATCTAATGTATTTTCTTTTCTTCACAGATGAAGATGAATTCATACTTCACCTCCACGCAGTGGAGGAAGGCCTGGACCTGCACGCGTCTGGTTCGGATCACCATCCTCCCTCCCCAGCAGTTTCTATGGCGCATGATCTCCTCCCCCCTTCAGTTTCTCTGTCCCCCCCCTGGCCCGTGGACATACCCACTGTCGCCTCCTCCCCAGGTCCAGGACACGCCCACTCTCCAGAGCCATTGGAGTATCTGCGGTGCATTGTGGAGTGCCAAGAGAGACAGTACAGGAGGCTGTCTTACTCTTTGGCCCTCCACAATCGCCGCCAGATGCGTCAATTGATGGCTCTGGAGAGGTACCAACGGGCAACAAGCAGGATGGTTTGTGAGCAGTTGGCAGCCATTAACAGGTCCCTACGACGGATCAGCCGGTTGGAGCCTGAGGACAATGAAAGTCCCTATTTTTTTATTTTTTTTTACTTGTTTTATATTAAAAATAATTTGTTCAGAAATAATTGTTTTCTTGAGTTTTGCTTTCCTTGTTAGGTTCATTAGGTGATGTACTGTATGTAAATTAACTAGTCCATGTATTCTGGGCCGATCCTAGGGTCACAGGCGCCTGGGTGCAGAAATATTTCTGGTGTCCCCACATGTGCTGTGGTTATTTTAATAACTCCTCCCCTTTACAAATGTTTCTATGCCAATGACTCAACCACAGAAATGCTCCCCCACAAAGTCTTCTTCATTACCCTGGGATCTTTACATGATCTCTTAACAATAAATAAAATACAGGAAGAGAAGCAGATTACTTTATTGGGACCTGGAGAGGGGTCTCTCGGACGGACACAGAGAGGGCTTCTATTAGAAAGAGCCCCCAGACATACTACAGACATTGTCAGGACCTGGACTTGAACCTGGGACCTTGTATGTGTTTGCCACTGTCTCTTCCCACTGAGCTATCTGGAATGCTGGACAGCCCCCTGTCTGATTTGCTGGACAAAACTACCTGATCCATTGGAATACATTGCCTTGTGTCTTGATTCTTGTTGAAACTTGAACCCTTGAACCCCTAGCTCCTCCCATTTACTTCCTATAAAAGCCTTGTCTTAGCACTTCCCCATTGCCAGGTTATTTTGCCTTCCCAGCCAGTGCCTTTGCGAATTGTCTGCTCTGCTGCCATTGTATCTGCAACCACCTGTGTTTGACCCTTGGCCTGTTCCTGGACTTCTCTATTGCCTTGCCTTATCACAATCTGCTACCACCTGTGTTTGACCCTCAACCTGTTCCTGGACTTCTATATTGCCTGATCCAAATCTGCTACCACCTGTATTTGACCCTTGGCCTGTTCTTTGACTACTCTTCTGCTTGATCCCAGCCTGCAGCCACTCGTGATTGATCACTTGGCTTGTTTCCTGACCACCCTACTGTTTCCTCCATGTCTGCTTATCCACTATTGGACCCACGCTTGCTCACACCCTGGTGGGGCAAACTTGAGGACCACAACCTGGTACTACCTTGCAGCTAAATCCATGTACACCATCAGGAGCTCTGGGGAAAACCAGCTAGTACTTAGATTCCACACCTCAAAGGAGCCTGTGTTATCTGCCACAAGTGACTGCCTGTATACCTGCTCTGCAACTGCTATTGCAATTGGCCTTCAAGCCCAACGCCTGATCGTGACAGACATACTACTGGAGATGGTCAGAGACTGCAGACTTAGTACAGGAGACGGTCAGAGACTGCAGACTTGGTACAGGAGACGGTCAGAGACACATCAGTTCTGGACGGACACACACCTATGCTCGGAACACTAGTTCTGGATGTATACAAACTGGGGGAGAAGGAGGGAAGGGAGAACTTTGACACTTCAGCGCCCCCACCTCTGCAGGCGCCTGGGTGCACCCTACCTAGGATCAGCCCTGCATGTATTATTACTAACTTACATTTAACCATCAGGCTGAACTTAGAAAATTTAAGAGATTTGTCTCTACACTATTTCAATGTGGAAAGGGTAATCCCATGTATCTTCATATTGTGTCCAGTCACGCCGTTCCGTACAGCTAATCCCCCACCAGAATACACATACACTCCTTAACAGTTCAAAGGGCAGTCATCATTTCCGGGGCTTGAGTAACATGGCAGCAGGGTAGATTACTCACACTGGAGACAATTAGAAATGTTCATGAAACAGGTGGAGGATCAGAGAGGGCCCTGTTGTCCCCAGGGTCAGAGATGGCAAATGGGAGGGGTCCCAGGCGGGCATTGGAATGCAGATCAGCAATGACCAACTAATCTACCTTGCATAAAATCACGTTTCCAGCTGTATGCTTCTTTGTGCTATGTTGTGTTGGTAACTGGTAAGATAACATATTCTGATCCTTGACTTGCCACTGTCTCTCCATCAACAGGAACTGTCATGCTGTTGAGGTCATCTTTAAACGGCTCCCCTTCAATCATCCGAAAAGAAGCTCCTCCAACAGCAATGAATTGGCCAATGAGGCAAGTGATCTTGTTGGCCTGCTGTTTTGACATAAAGCTAATAAAACTATCTAACGTAGGCTGATGTCCTTGGGAGGATAAGGGTCCTGATTGGCTCTGCAGTGGAACTACTGCACGTGGACGGTTTGTTTTTCTTACTTGGACCCTCTCTGTTGTCTGGGCTCTGAGAAAGTGGTGTGGTTAAGGAGGTACCACCAAAATAGTCAGAGTCTGTTATGCTGCTTCCTGCGCTACCATCTTTTTCTGCCTCTGCCCGCAGTAAAGTAGAGTGGTGATAATTTTTAAGATGTAGGTTCATAACAGCATTGCTTAAATGTCCCAACTTTTTACCCCTAATCACTTAATTCACACCCAATTTGCAATTTGCAAAGAACCCGCCTGCTTCCATTGTTTGAAAATATTTCCAAACTTTGCTGCGGCAGGATGCAGCCCCTTGACCCTGTTCATCTCTATTTAGGGCTGATATAGCTGCAGCAGATAGCACACCAGTGATGGAAGCTGTTGCACTTGCCAATACTGTTACACTTGGTGAACTAGTGCTATTGCTCATGGCAGGGGTGCTGGGGAGGTCGGTGTCACTGTCATCATCACAGAATTCTTCCTCCACAATAACAGAGGGAGAAGGGGAGTTAGGAGCAGATGATCCCTCTTGCGCTTTCTCAAAGTCATTCCGTAAGTCTTGTGGGGTAAGACTGTATAACATGTCTGCAGTGGTTGGGGAAAGAGGAGCATCGCATTCAAAATCACCCAAAAATAAATTTTTAAGATAACATTCAGCCGAGTTGTCCTAATGACAATCGGCTGTTTTTTTTTTTCTTTCGTACATACCGTATTTCACAGCCGCTTCTGGGTATGTCTTCTGCGGGACTTGGCCGTTCCTATCTGATTGACAGGCTTCCGAACGGCGCATACAGCGCGTCACGAGTTGCCGAAATAACCCGAACGTCGGTGCGGCTCTATACGGCGCCTGCGCAACGACGTTCGGCTTCTTTCGGCAACTCGTGACGCGCTGTATGCGCCGTTCGGAAGCCTGTCAATCAGATAGGAATGCCCAGTCCCGCAGAAGACATACCCAGAAGCAGCGGTGAAATACAGAATGTACGGGGAAAAAAAAACAAAAAACAGCCGATTGTCATTAGGACAACTCTGCTGAATGTAATGTTAAAACATTTTTTTTGGGTGAGCCTCCACTTTAAGTAAAAGTAAGATGGGTACATGTGTACTTAGAATCTCAATCTATATAGAATCTAAACTAAAACTAACTATCTATACAGATTCAGAATCTAAATAAATAAAAAAAAATCGCCCCCCTCCCTATCTAATCTTTTCTCTGTAATGTCGAAAAGTAACGTATGTGTGTAGTACTTAGTAGTAGAATATCAGGTTCGATAGACAGATTGCTATTCAGTCAGCATCATGTCGATCTCTTTCTATATCGAATTGTTTATGTTCGCATTTCGCAACCAAAACTAAAATAAAGCATTTATTATTACGGATCTCTAGGTTTTCGTTCTGCGCTTATATAGAATGAACTCAAATTCGAATAGAAAAACATAGTAGTAGAATAGAGTAGAATAAAAAAAATATATATATTATATATATATATATATATATATATTGTATATTTTTGGTCCAATTACTGAAAGCACACCATATTAGATAGGCACCACATCCCAAACATTTAAAAAATGGAAAAAGAAGAGGGAAGAAAGTGGTATTTTCTAAACAGTGCTATTAGCAAAAAATTATTGTTGTCAGCTTGAGAAAGAAAATATTGTACAAACCAGGGCGTACAAAAGTAAAAAATATATTATTTATTAAATATACATCAATACAATAATTATTCACAGAAAACAAAAAGGTTCTATGAATACTATAAGACAAACAAATAATCGGTCAGAGGTGAATAAAATCAGGTTTAAGCCAACAGTTGATTGTTGTATCCCGACAGTTTCGCTTGTAATAAGCTTCCTCAGGGGTAGATGGTAACAATCACGGCTTTTAAATTGATTAAACTACAAAAGTGTAGAAAAACATCATTGTTAATCTTATACATACAAAGGATGCAGGTACAAAATATACATATACATATTAAACACGATATTACTGGGCTGCAGAGGCTACAAACAATTGAGCTCACCCCTTGACCACAGGAAACCATAGGCCATCTCGTATCTCGCCACCAGGTGGAGCAAAGCCACCCACCTTGGAACACACAGGTGTAAATAGACCAATTCGACAGCTCGATCGTGTGGATCGAAAGGAGGTCTGGTACTTGATAAGAAAACAGGGATTAATTGCGGTAGGTAGAAACGGAGAAAATATGTATTTATTTAAATTTAAATTTGGACCAGAGAAAAAAACTTTACTTACATGGAAACAGGGGTGTATTGGGAATGGAGATGGTTAATGAAAGGACACTGGACGTAGAATGCAGGTGTGCTTAAATAGCACATGTAGGTCTGGACATGATAGAAAAAAGAAAGGTAGAATAAAAAATGATAAATAAAAATTGAAAAGCGGAAAACGAAATGTGTGTAAAAAGAGGGGACTTGGGGTAATTTGCATGAGTTTTAAAAGATTTTTGTTTGCAATAAATATTATGGAGAGGACCGAGAGTCTCAATTCCATAGACTTGCAAAGAAACATTAGACATGGATACATGGATACTAGGAAGAATACCCAGTATAAAGTACTAAGAGGCATAAAGAGGACATTTGTGTCAGAATGAAATCTTACCATAGGATGGTGTGAACAGCTACGACCAGTGTCATCTGCGCTGTGTTGTAGGACATGCAGCTATTTAAAGGAGATGCCCGTCCGACGTAACAAGCGTGCGACGTGACGGGCGTATAACGTGGGGGAGGCTGGCCGTTGAAACAGGAAAGAGCCGGAAAGAGTAAAAATACCGACCAAAACTACATATCCCAGGAGGCAACGGGATGATCGCATGTGGGCGTTCATACGTGCAACGTGACGGACGTATGACGTGGGGGAGGCTGGCCGTTGAAACAGGAAAGAGCCGGAAGGACAATACCGACCAAAACTACATATCCCAGAAGGCAACGGGATGATCGCGCGTGGACGTTCGTGACGCCACGACGTGTAACTAGGGCGTGCTGTACAGAGAACGCCGCCTCTATGCAAATGCGCAGCATAAAAATAAACAAACAGACAGCGGGACTGATCTAGAGGATGGATAATAGATAACGTATAGATGAAACATAGAAAGGCATTTGAAGAAAAAGAAAAGATGTAGCTGTCGTCGGCCGGGTGTGTAAAGGGGGGGGGGGGGGGTTTGCTGAACCAGGCGCCGAAGCAGAGACAGACCAAGCACACAAAAGGGGAGAGGAGGAGCATAGGAAGGAATCGGATGGTAGACCGAAATGCCTCCGATAATTTCCTAGTGCCTCTGCAACCCAGAAAGAATATACAAAAAATAACAAAGCAAAAAACAGAAGATGAAAGATATCATGAAGAATCAAAATATTCTTTAATACAGTACATAGACATTAATTCACTAAATAGGTGCGGATAGTCATTACTAAATATTACTAAGCATCAATGATGTATCAAAAAAGCATACCTCCGGGTTACCAAAGACCCAGAGAAGTGGTATGCTGCCAAAAAAGGGGGGGAGAGAGAGTGGCAAAGATAGGGAACGGGAGAGAGAGGGGGGAAAAGAAAAGGATGGGGGACAAGGAAAAGACCAGGAGCTAGTTGTTTAAGGTGATGGGGAAAAGGAACTTAGGAACTTAGGCCCAGATTCACGTACATCGGCGCATTATCGGTCCGGCGTAGCGCACCGTAATTACGTTAGACTTGCGCCATCTAGCCGCGTAATCCCCCGATTCACGTAGCTTTTGCGCAGGAAATTGCGCAAGCGTAAGGTTTTTTCCAGAGGCGTAAGGAGGAGTAATACAAATTGGGAGGGACGTGGGCGTGTTACATTGAAATGAGCCGTGACCCCATGCAAATGAAGGGCCGGCCGGCTCGCGCATGCGCGCTTGAAGGAGACCATGGTCAGCTCCGCTGTGCGCATGCTCACAACTCGAGAGCGGCGCAATCAGTGAAATTGGAAATGGACTAGGGCAACTTTGTGAACTACGCAGACAGCATAAATAGACACACACAAATGCACTTCCTTTGCAAAATACATCCCTTTGTATCCCTCCCTATACAGCAAGGTGCTTTTGTTTGTTTGTGACGTGTCTTTGAGATATTTGGGGACTGTTTTGCAGAGTGATTTTTGTCTTTTATGTGTTTTCTTTGTTGTTATTTTGTTTAAATTATATTTTTGCTGGGCATTTTTTTTTTTTGCTCGTCATTTATTTAATTTTTTTGGTTCTGTTTGTGTATGATTTTGGAATGTGGGGGTGATATTCCTGCGGGAAAAGGGGTGTCACCCTCATTTGTGGTGGAGAAGTGATCCCAGGTCTGTGTGAATGGTGTATGAATGTACAGTGACATAATTGGAGCCGTGGCGTGGCGTTGCAGCTCACAAGTCCTGCATGGTGGACTGGTGCCAATCCAATGTGATGAGGATGTGGGGTGTGTGTGCTAGGGACCACAGTGGTGTGCATGCATGCATTCTCATTGTGCCATGATTAATGTGTGTGTTTAACGTGCAAAGATGCATAATGTGCGCTGGCATGAGATGGGGTCATGAGATGGGGTCCCAGTGCATATGCAGAGTCACCTTGAAGGGAAAAGACAGGAGGATGTTAGTCATGCATGTGCCACTTGTGAGGTGTGCATCACGGGAGGGGACAGTCATGCCTGCCACCCATGTCACTCACCAACCAGCCAGCTGTCCCCATACATGTTCTGTTCGCAATCTGTGGGGATGGGGCTCTGATTGTATATGTAGCTGTCATGGGTGGTGTCATGTGTTGGGCTGGTGATGTCCTCCTGCAGGGTTGTGGTTAATTCCAGGATGGCATGAGGGGGGAATCTGAAGATGCGATACACCTCAGAATCACTCATGCCAAAGAGGTCTATGCGTGTGCGGTATACCCTCTCCCGTGCCATCCTCCGTGCCATCCTCTGTGCCCTCCTCCTTCTTTGGTCATCTAAATTCACTAGTGCAGCTATGAGCGACGATGCCCCTGGCATGTTGGCAGTCAAATTGTAGTGCAACACGTGTGTGTGGTCTGCTCCTCAGTAACGGTGTTGCTTTCTGTGAGATGTAGACGTTTTTTCAAAATTTAGTCCAGCTTTTAGGTGCTCTAACTTTAGACAGGACATTTTGAACATTTTGAACTTTAACACGGTTATACGCTCGTTTAAGTAGCCTGTGACTGTAGCCTCTTATTCTCAGTCTGTGATAGAGATCTATCACAGACTGAGAATAAGAGGCTACAGTCACAGGATAACCGTGTTAAAGTTCAAAAGAGAAGCTCACTTATTTTTTCTTCTAACATCAAAAGTAAAATGGACACAGTAAGAATAATTACTAAATATTCCAGTCAGCACAGAGAGATGCGCAATATTTTAAAGAACTTCTGGCCGTTGTTATCTGCAGATCCAAAATTAAAAAAAATCATTAGAGAATCTCCAGAAGTGACTTTTAGACGCGTTCCATCACTTAGAGATCGCCTAGTACATAGCCATTTCAAAATGGTTGATCAGTCTCAAATATCAACCAAAGGTGGCACTGCTTCATGCGGCAAATGTGATGTGTGCATGTTTGTTGGACATCAACAACAATTTAAACTGCCCAATGGTAACTGGCATTCGACCAAAAATGTCATCATTTGCCAAACAGTAGGTGTGATTTATCTAGCTCAATGTCGCTGCAGTGGCTTTTATATAGGAAAAACTAAAATACCTTTTTTCAAAAGAATTCAAGATCATTTAAAACCAATCCTCAAAAAGAAAATAGTCACCACCATCAGTAGACATGTGGGAACTCACCACAACTTTGATCCAAACTTTATTAAGTTCTTTGCCCTTGAACATATCCCGCCTGACTCAAGAGGGGGCAGCGTCGATGGAACGCTGCTCCAACTTGAAGCACGCTGGCAGAGGCGTAACTAGGATCTTCAGGGCCCCGGTGCAAGAAACTATGAAGGGCCCCCCCATGGGCATTGCTAGGTCTATAAAAGATCTCGGGCTAGAGCCCATAGCAGTGTAGAAAGCAAGTAAAGAAAGTCATATGCTTGGGTGGGTATACACATGTATACAATATATGTTTGTGTGTATATGTATATATTGTCACATAACTGAGTGCAGATCCTCCTTGCATCAGGGTCACCAGAGAGACAATTCCTTACATAAGGGTGCCCAAAGAGCCTTCCCCACTAGAGAGCCCCCCTTACATCAGGGTCCCCAGAGAGTCTCCCCTATACATCAGGGTCCCCAGAGAGCACCCCCATACATCAGAGTACCCAGAGAGCTGTCACCTGTTAGTCAGTGTCCACTTGGGAGGGGAGAATGGCTTGGAGAGAGAGAGAGAGAGAGAAAGAGGGAGAGAAAGAGGGAGAGAAAGAAAGAAAGAGAGAAAGAAAGAAAGAAATGGATGAAGGGGGGGGGGGGTGGGGGGAGAGAGAGAAAGAAAGAAAGAGAGAGAGAAAGAAAGAGAGAAAGAAAGAAATGGATGAAAGAAAGAAAGAGAGAGAAAGAGAAAGAAAGAGAGAAAGAAAGAAAGAGAGAAAGAAAGAAAGAGAGAAAAAAAGAAAGAGAGAAAGAAATAAAGAGAAAGAAAGAGAGAAAGAAAGAGAAAGAAAGAGAGAAAAAAAGAAAGAGAGAAAGAGAGAAAGAAAGAGAAAGAAAGAGAGAAAGAAAGAAAAAATGGATGAAAAGAAAGAAAGAAAGAAAGAAAGAAATGGATGAAAGGGGGGGATGGGGGGAGAGAGAGAAAGAAAGAGAGAAAGAAAGAACGAGAGAAAGAGAGAAAGAAAGAAAGAAGGAAGAAAGAGAAAGAAAGAAAGAAGGAAGAAAGAGAAAGAGAGAAAGAGAGAAAGAAAGAAGGGAGAAAGAGAGAAAGAGAAAGAAAGAAAAAAAGAAAGAAAGAAAACAAAAGAAAGAAAGAAGGAAGAAAGAGAAAGAGAGAAAGAGAGAAAGAAAGAAGGGAGAAAGAGAGAAAGAGAAAGAAAGAAAAAAAGAAAGAAAGAAACAAAGAAAGAAAGAACGAGAGAAAGAAAGAACGAGAGAAAGAAAAAGAAAGAAAGAAAGAAAGAAGAAAGAAAAAAAGAGAGAAAGAAAAAAAGAAAGAGAAAGAAAAAAAGAAAGAGAAGAAAGAGAGAAAGAAAGAGAGAAAGAAAGAAAGAGAAAGAAAGAAAGAGAGAAAGAAAAAAAGAGAGAAAGAAAGAGATAAAAGAAAGAGAGAAAGAAAGAGAGAATGAAAGAGAAAGAGAGAAAGAAAAAAAGAAAGAAAGAGAGAAAGAGAGAAAGAAAGAAAGAGAGAAAGAAAGAAAGAACGAGAGAAAGAGAGAGAGAAAGAAAGAAAGAAGGGAGAAAGAGAAAGAGAGAGAAAGAAAGAAGGGAGAAAGAGAGAAAGAAAGAAAGAAAGAGAGAGAGAAAGAAAGAACGAGAGAAAGAGAGAAAGAAAGAACGAGAGAAAGAGAGAAAGAAAGAAGGAAGAAAGAGAAAGAGAGAAAGAAAGAAAGAAGGGAGAAAGAGAGAAAGAGAAAGAAAGAAAGAAAGAAAGAAAGAACGAGATAGAGAACGAGGGAAAGAAAGAAAGAAGGGAGAAAGAGAAAGAGAAAAAGAGAGAAAGAAAGAAAGAAGGGAGAAAGAGAAAGAGAGAAAGAAAGAAGGGAGAAAGAGAAAGAGAGAAAGAGAAAGAAAGAAAGAAAGAAGAAAGAGAGAGAAAGAAAGAGAGAGAGAAAGAAAGAAAGAAAGAACGAGAGAGAGAAAGAAAGAAAGAACGAGAGAGAGAAAGAAAGAAAGAACGAGAGAAAGAGAGAAAGAAAGAGAAAGAAGGGAGAAAGAGAGAAAGAAAGAAAGAAGGGAGAAAGAGAAAGAGAAAGAAAGAAAGAGAGAGAGAGAGAAAGAGAGAAAGAAGAGAGAAAGAGAGAAAGACAGAGAGAAAGAAAGAGAGAAAGAAAGAAAGAAAGAAGGGAGAAAGAGAGAAAGAAAGAAAGAAAGAAAGAAGGGAGAAAGAGAAAGAGAGAAAGAGAAATGAAAGACAGAGAGAGAGAAAGAAAGAACAGAGAAAGAGAGAAAGAAAGAACGAGAGAAGGAGAGAAAGAAAGAGAGAAAGAAAGAAAGAAAGAAAGAAAGAAAGAAAGAAAGAACGAGAGAAAGAAAGAGAGAGAGAGAAAGAAAGAGAAAAGAAAAGAAAGAAAGAAAGAAAAAGAAAGAAAGAAAGAAAGAGAAAGAAAGAAAGAGAGAAAGAAAGAAAAAAGAAAGAAAGAAAGAGAGAAAGAAAGGAGATGGATGAAAGAAAGAGATGGATGAAAGAGGGGGATGGGGGGGAGAGAGAGAGAGAGGTGAGTGAATGAAATTGACCCCCTAAGCTGGCCTGCAGTCCTTCCTGTAACCCCTGTCCCAGCCCCTGTCTGTGGGTAGGTGTGTGTGTTGCACCTACCTCCAGACCATCCTTGTCCTCTGTCAGCCTATGTTTCTTCTTGTTCTTGATGACAGGCACAGCTGGAGCAGACGTTGGGGGAAGGTGTGCAGGCTCTGGGACTGGGAGGATGTCACTGCTGGTCAGGTCTTCTCTCGTGCTGTTCCTTCCTGTCAGCCTCCTGCTGCTCACGGGGCCCCCACTCTCTGTTGTTTTCAGATGCTGCTGCTGCTGCTGCTGCTGCTGCTGCTCTCCCCCTCAGATGCTGTGAACCTGTCTGTGCCTCTCTGGTATGTCAAGGGGCAGCCTCGGAGCTAAGCTGTGTTGGATCCCTGGAGACAGAGGCAGAGCAGTAGCGCGGAGGTCGGAGGAGGAAGTGAAATCCTCCCGCGCTTTCAGCTTTGAACACGGAGTGCACTGCAGCCATGATGTCACTGGTTGCTACACGCCAAGCGGCTCTAGCAACCAGTGGACAGAAGGTGGAGGTGGTTCTGCGTGCAGGAGCCAGTGCTACCGCGGCTTAGACTCCTCCACTGAAGTAATTATGACATGACTGTATTGTGCAATGAAGGCACCCGGGAACTAGGGCCCCCCCCCCACAGCGGCAGAACGGCAGGGCCCAGTCGCAACTGCGACTGCAGCGACACTGAAAGTTCCGCCACTGCACGCTGGATATACAAGCTTAGGGCTACCATCTACCCGGGGTTTAATGAGAGTCTTAGCTATAAACCCTTTTTATGATTTTTTATGATATTTTGTGGTTACTCTGTTAGTTTCTAAGTTCCTAAGTTCCTTTTCCCCATCACCTTAAACAACTAGCTCCTGGTCTTTTCCTTGTCCCCCATCCTTTTCTTTCCCCCCCTCTCTCTCCCGTTCCCTATCTTTGCCACTCTCTCTCCCCCCCTTTTTTGGCAGCATACCACTTCTCTGGGTCCTTGGTAACCCGGAGGTATGCTTTTTTGATACATCATTGATGCTTAGTAATATTTAGTAATGACTATCCGCACCTATTTAGTGAATTAATGCCTATGTACTGTATTCAAGAATATTTTGATTCTTCATGATATCTTTCATCTTCTGTTTTTTGCTTTGTTATTTTTTGTATATTCTTTCTGGGTTGCAGAGGCACTAGGAAATTATCGGAGGCATTTCGGTCTACCATCCGATTCCTTCCTATGCTCCCCCTCTCCCCTTTTGTGTGCTTGGTCTGTCTCTGCTTCGGCGCCTGGTTCAGCAAAACCCCCCCCCCCCCTTTACACACCCGGCCGACGACAGCTACATCTTTTCTTTTTCTTCAAATGCCTTTCTATGTTTCATCTATACGTTATCTATTATCCATCCTCTAGATCAGTCCCCGCTGTCTGTTTATTTTTATGCTGCGCATTTGCATAGAGGCGGCGTTCTCTGTACAGCACGCCCTAGTTACACGTCGTGGCATCACGAACGTCCACACGCGATCATCCCGTTGCCTTCTGGGATATGTAGTTTTGGTCGGTATTGTCCTTCCGGCTTTTTCCTGTTTCAACGGCCAGCCTCCCCCACGTCATACGTCCGTCACGTTGCACGTATGAACGCCCACACGCGATCATCCCGTTGCCTCCTGGGATATGTAGTTTTGGTCGGTATTGTCCTTCCGGCTCTTTCCTGTTTCAACGGCCAGCCTCCCCCACGTTATACGCCCGTCACGTCGCACGCTTGTTACGTCGGACGGGCATCTCCTTTAAATAGCTGCATGTCCTACAACACAGCGCAGATGACACTGGTCGTAGCTGTTCACACCATCATATGGTAAGATTTCATTCTGACACAAATGTCCTCTTTATGCCTCTTAGTACTTTATACTGGGTATTCTTCCTAGTATCCATGTATCCATGTCTAATGTTTCTTTGCAAGTCTATGGAATTGAGACTCTCGGTCCTCTCCATAATATTTATTGCAAACAAAAATCTTTTAAAACTCATGCAAATTACCCCAAGTCCCCTCTTTTTACACACATTTCGTTTTCCGCTTTTCAATTTTTATTTATCATTTTTTATTCTACCTTTCTTTTTTCTATCATGTCCAGACCTACATGTGCTATTTAAGCACACCTGCATTCTACGTCCAGTGTCCTTTCATTAACCATCTCCATTCCCAATACACCCCTGTTTCCATGTAAGTAAAGTTTTTTCTCTGGTCCAAATTTAAATTTAAATAAATACATATTTTCTCCATTTCTACCTACCGCAATTAATCCCTGTTTTCTTATCAAGTACCAGACCTCCTTTCGATCCACACGATCGAGCTGTCGAATTGGTCTATTTACACCTGTGTGTTTCAAGGTGGGTGGCTTTGCTCCACCTGGTGGCGAGATACGAGATGGCCTATGGTTTCCTGTGGTCAAGGGGTGAGCTCAATTGTTTGTAGCCTCTCCAGCCCAGTAATATCGTGTTTAATATGTATATGTATATTTTGTACCTGCATCCTTTGTATGTATAAGATTAACAATGATGTTTTTCTACACTTTTGTTGTTTAATCAATTTAAAAGCCGTGATTGTTACCATCTACCCCTGAGGAAGCTTATTACAAGCGAAACTGTCGGGATACAACAATCAACTTTCGGCTTAAACCTGATTTTATTCACCTCTGACCGATTATTTGTTTGTCTTATAGTATTCATAGAACCTTTTTGTTTTCTGTGAATAATTATTGTATTGATGTATATTTAATAAATAATATATTTTTTACTTTTGTACCCCCTGGTTTGTACAATATTTTCTTTCTCAAGCTGACAACAATAATTTTTTGCTAATAGCACCGTTTAGAAAATCCCACTTTCTTCCCTCTTCTTTTTCCATATATATATATATATATATATATATATATATATATATATATTTTATTCTACTCTATCCTAATATTTTTCTATTTGAATTTGAGTTCATTCGATATGATTTTCGAATTTCAGAAAATGGAACATAGAAGATAAATTGTTTTCGAATTCAAATCGAATGTGTGGTCGAATCCGGTCGATATATTATCGAATCCGGTCGAAATATTTTCGCATTCGACCGGATTTTTCGAAAATCGGTCAAAAGCGAACGAATTCCGAAAACGAATCCAACACATGTAACGAACCAAACTTAACAACATTTATTATCTGACGAATTAAAACGAAACAAAACAAATTTTTCAGTTTTGCACATGCCTAATCTGGACCAAGGAGAGGTCACTTCACCCGGAGGTTTTTCAGAGCCTGTGCCTGAAGTGGGGAATTTCAGACGTGGACCTTCTAGCGTCCCGTCTCAATCGGAAGGTGTCACGGTTCGTGGCCAGGTTAAAGGACCCGTGGGCAGACGCTTCAGACACGTTGGTGGCACTCTAGCCTAATTTATGCCTTCCCTCCTCCGAAGCTTCTTCCTCGTCTGCTACGCAGAGTGGAGTGCGAAGGGATTCCAACAATCCTGATCGCCCCAGATTGGCAGCGCCGCTCCTGGTACGCGGACATGGTGCGTCTGGTGGCAGACGCACCCTGGCATCTTCCCCTGAGAGAAGATCTTCTGTCACAGGGTCCGATCTTCCACCCTGCTTTTTACAGTCACTGGCTTTGATGGCGTGGCTGTTGAGAGCCAGGTGCTGAAGGACCGGGGCCTGTGCACCTCGGTGGTCTCTACCATACTGCGTGCACGGAAGTCTACTTCACGTAGGATTTACCACCATACGTGGAAGGCCTACATCTCTATGTGTGAGGAGATGAAGTGGCACCCCGTACATACGTGATGTCATGGATTCTACTGTTCTTACAGCGTGGAGAGGATCAGGCTCTCTCCTTAGGTACAGTTAAGAGTCAGATTTCGGCACTAGCAGTCTATTTTCAGCGGCTCTTGGCAGCGGACTCCCTGGTGCGCACGTTTGTCCAGGGGGTCCGGCATGTGGCTCCTCCTGTGTGTCCTCCGCTGCCTCCATGGGACCTGAATTTGGTACTCTCGGTGCTTCAAGAAGCTCCCTTTGAGGACAGTCGAAAGATTCCTTTATTGACTCTGTCACACAAGGTGGCTTTTCTGGTAGCGATTACCTTAGTCAGACGAGTATCTGAACTGGCGGCCTTGTTTTGCAAGGCTCCCTACTTGGTCATCCACAAGGATAGGCTGGTGCTGCGGCCGCAGACGTCTTTTCTCCCAAAGGTTGTTTCGGCTTTTCTCATTAACTGGTCTCGCGGGAGCACGTAGCTCTACGTCCTCTCCTTTTCGGCCCCCGAGTCCCGCGCGCGTGCCCGGCGGGTACGATAGCCGCCAGGCACCCGCAATTGCTCGTTACAGAGTGGGGAACGGGAGGTATGTGTGTAAACACATACCTCTCGTTCCTGTCAGCGGGGGAAGCGCTGATTTTCTGTTCATACAATGTATGAACAGAAGATCAGTGATTTCCCCTAGTGAGTCCACCCCCCCATACAGTTAGAACACAAATAGGAACACACTTCCCTGCCCCCTAGTGTTAACCCCTTCACTGCCAATGGCATTTTTATAGTAATCCAATGGTCCCAAAAATGTGTCAAAAGTGTCCGATGTGTCCGCCATAATATCGCAGTACCAAAAAAAAAACGCTGATCGCCGCCATTACTAGTAAAAAATATATTAATAAAAATGCCATAAAACTACCCCCTTTTTTGTAAACACTATAAATTTTGCGATAACCAATCAATAAATGCTAATTGCGATTTTGTTTTACAAAAAATATGTAGAAGAATACGTATCGGCCTAAACTGAGGAAAAAAAAGTTTTTTTTTATATCTTTTTTGGGGATATTTATTATAGCAAAATGTAAAAAATATTGCATTTTTTTCAAAATAGTCGCTCTATTTTTGTTTATAGCGCAAAAAATAAAAACTGCAGAGATGATCAAATACCACCAAAAGAAAGCTCTATTTGTGGGAAAAAAAGGACGCCAATTTTGTTTGGGAGCCACGTCGCACGACCGCGCAATTGTCAGTTAAAGCGACGCAGTGCCGAATCACAAAAAGTACTCTGGTCTTTGGACAGCAATATGGTCCGGGGCTAAAGTGGTTAATGAGGACTCACTGTTCGTGTCGGTGGCTGGTCCTAAAAAAGGTCTAGCGGTCTAGTCGGCCACCATTTCTAGGTGGATCAGACAGGTTGTGCTTCAGGCTTATGCCCTGAAGGGTTACGGCGCATTCGACCAGGGCGATCGATGCCTCTTGGGCTTTCCGTCATCAAGCCTCCGTGTTACAGGTGTGTAAGGCTGCGACCTGGTCGTCAATCCACACCTTCTCAAAATTTTACAAGGTGGATGTGAGTGCATCTTCGGATGCCTCCTTCGCCCGCAAGGTGTTACAGGTGGCTGTTTGAGGTTGGAGTTCCTCCGTTGGGAATCTCCGGTTTTGTTTGGGGTATAGCCTTGGTTTGCTGTGTTGTTTTTCCACCCCTCTAATTTTTCTGACACTGCTTGGGGATGTCCCTAAGGTCAAAGGCTGCTGTGTCTGTCCATGAACGGAAGAGAAAATAGGATTTTTGTACTCACTGTAAAATCCATTTCTCTTAATTAATGGACGGACACAGCACCCACCCCTCCTATTTGTTTGTACTGCTTGTTACGAACTGCAGCTGCTCAGGCAGAGTGTGGGTTGTACCCGGGGAACCATGCCCCCTGTAAAGTGCCGTGCTAAGAGAAGTGTTTTAACACTTGAAGTGCTGTTTTTTCTGCCTAACTCTCCTGGAAGGAAGAAGATAATACACTAAGGTCAAAGGCTGCTGTGTCCCTCCATGAACTCAGAGAAATGGATTTTACGGTGAGATAAAAATCCTATTTTTCCACTTACAGTAGCTGCTGCATTCTCACCCTAGGCTTATACGTGGGGTCGGCTTATATGTCATGCAACACTGTACACAATTTTCTTCTTTTTTCACACAGTATTTAATCGCTACAGTTTTTTTTATTCTTTGCAACATAAGTACCATATATATATATATACTTGCTTAACCAGTTAAGGACCGCCTACTGTACATTTACGTCAGCAGAATGGCACGGCTGGGCACATCAACGTATATATACACGTTGGTTCTAGTACCCAGCCGTGGGTCACGGGTGCGTGCCCGCGGCGAGGTCCGTGACCCGGTCCGAAGCTGAAGAACGGGGAGAGCCGTGTGTAAACACGGCTTCCCCGTGCTTCACTGTGGCCGCAGCATCGATCACATCATCCCTGTTATAGGGGGACGTGATCGATGACGTCACACCTACAGCCACACCCCCTACAGTTGGAAACACATGCAGGGAACACACAAATTCTACAGCGCCCCCTTGTGGTTAACTCCCAAACTGCAACTGTCATTTTCACAGTAAACAATGCAATTTAAATGCATTTTTTGCTGTGAAAATGACAATTGTCCCAAAATTGTCCGAAGTGTCCGCTATAATGTCACAGTCACGAAAAAAAAAAAATATCCCTTATTTAGTAAACGCTATAAATTTTGCGAAAACCAACCGATAAACGCTTTTTGCGACTTTTTTTACAAAAAATAGGTAGAAGAATACGTATCGGCCTAAACTGAGGAAAAAATATATATATATTTTGGGGGGATATTTATTATAGCAAAAAGTAAAAAATATTGCATTTTCTTTCAAAATTGTCGTTCTATTTTTGTTTATAGCGCAAAAAATAAAAACCGCAGAGGTGATCAAATACCACCTAAAGAAAGCTCTATTTGTGGGGAAAAAAGGATGCCAATTTTGTTTTGGAGTCACGTCGCACGACCGCGCAATTGTCAGTTAAAACGACGCAGTGCCGAATCGCAAAAAGGGGCAAGGTCCTTTAGCAGCATTTTGGTCCGGGTCTTAAGTGGTTAAAGCCAAGGCAAATAATTTTGTCACAAAAAAAATGGGAAAACTTATTGACTCAAGTATAAGCCTAGGGTGAGAAATGTAGCAGCTACTGTAAGTGTAAAAAAGTGTCAACAATGCCCATTGCAGTCTTGCCTTGCTGTGCCCATTGCAGTCTCACCGATCGCCATACATGATTCTATACTCTTGATTATGGTGCAGAGTCAGACGGCAGGTGGCCATTCTTAAAAGTCGCACCACCACGTTCTGTGATAGGCGGAACACACAGTTTCCCAGCAGACTGTGTTTAGTGTCCACCTATTATGGAACAGAATGAGGAGGCGTGACTTTCAAGAATGGCCGCCCGCCGTCTGACTCTGCAGTGCACCATAATCAGATAAATAGAATGAGGAGGCGCAACGTTTTCACATCGGCTACCCACCGCCTGACTCTGCATCATAATCAGGTACACAGTCAGGAGTAGTATAGACTCAAGTATAAGCCGAGGGGGGCATTTTCAGCCTAAAACAAAAAGCTGAAAATCTTGGCTTATACTTGAGTTTATACGGTTTAAAAAAAAAGGTAATTTTTTTTTTAAAGAGAACTTTTTTTTATTATAACATTTTGCAAATAAGTAACTTTTCTTCATAAATGTGTGCCAAAATTTATACTGCTACATATCTTTGGTAAAAAACCCAAACTAATGTATATTTGGTCTGTGTGAAAGCTAGTCTGCGAATCATTAAACATTGATCACACCTAATGTACTGACAACCTACAGTGCCTTGCGAAAGTATTCGGCCCCCTTGAACTTTGCGACCTTTTGCCACATTTCAGGCGGCTTGAAACATAAAGATATAAAACAAATTTTCGTGAAGAATCAACAAGCGGGACACAATCAAGAAGTGGAATGAAATTTATTGGATATTTCAAACTTTTTTAACGAATGAAAAATTGGGCGTGCAAAATTATTCAGCCCCTTTACTTTCAGTGTAGCTAACTCTCTCCAGAAGTTCAGTGAGGATCTCTGAATGATCCAATGTTGACATAAATGACTAATGATGATAAATAGAATCCACCTGTGTGTAATCAAGTCTCTGTATAAATGCACCTGCACTGTGATAGTCTCAGAGGTCCGTTTAAAGAGCAGAGAGCATCATGAAGAACAAGGAACACACCAGGCAGATCCGAGATACTGTTGTGGAGAAGTTTAAAGCTGGATTTGGATACAAAAAGATTTTCCAAGCTTTAAACATCCCAAGGAGCACTGTGCAAGTGACAATATTGAAATGGGAGTATCAGACCACTGCAAATCTACGAAGACCTGGCCGTCCCTCTAAACTTTCAGCTCATTCAAGGAGAAGACTGATCAGAGATGCAGCCAAGAGGTGCATGATCACTCTGGATGAACTGCAGAGATCTACAGCTGAGGTGGGAGACTGTCCATAGGACAACAATCAGTCGTATACTGCACAAATCTGGCCTTTATGGAAGAGTGGCAAGAAGAAAGCCATTTCTTAAAGATATCCATAAAAAGTGTCGTTTAAAGTTTGCCATCTGGGAGACACACCAAATATGTGGAAGAAGGTGCTCGGTCAGATGAAACCAAAATCGAACTTTTTGGCAACAATGCAAAACATTATGTTTGGCGTAAAAGCAACACAGCTCATCACCCTGAACACACCATCCCCACTGTCAAACATGGTGGTGGCAGCATCATGGTTTGGGCCTGTTTTTCTTCAGCAGGGACAGGGAAGATGGTTAAAATTGATGGGAAGATGCATGGAGCCAAATACAGGACCATTCTGGAAGAAAACCTGATGGGAGTCTGCAAAAGACCTGAGACTGGGACAGAGATTTGTCTTCCAACAAGACAATGATCCAAAACATATAGCAAAATCTACAATGGAATGGTCACAAATAAACATATCCAGGTGCACAGATGTAGTTCCCAGCAAATCATGTGCTTCCGGTTCTAGGGATGGCGTGCACGTGAGGACGTGACGCATCTGTAGGTGGGAGGAGCAGTGGGATCGCCGGATCGGAAGCCTCTCAGAGGAGCGGACGGAGCGGGTTGTGGCACAGGAGACGGCCGGAGGAGATGAGGTGGGGGCGGTCAGGACGAGGCGGAGGTGAGCGCCGCGCACATAGCCTCAACAGGGAAAAGCCGCGCGCTGACACCCTATAACAGCCGCCACTACAGGTCGCTTGGCTGGCAGAAACACGCGCCGCCGTAGTGACAGCCCCCCCGCCCGCCTCCCTATCGCCCTCTCCCCGAACACTCCTGGAGTAACCTCATACGGACTGCACAAACAAAAACAGTAACCACGCTCTACCCCTCTGTCCTCCGCTCTGCAAGGATGTGGCTCGTGTAAACAGTCCAGTGGTATGGTAAGCGGCGAATCGAGCCAGAAAGTTTTCTTAATTACTGCCTCACTACTGCATATACCCTCCAGCCAGAAAGGTAAGCCTTTTGGATTGACTTTTTTTTTTCCCTTGCCTGGGAGAGATGAAAGCGGTTTATTACAGGTAGAAGACCAGCACTACAGGAGTGCTATATGCTAACTGGCTCACATACCTGTATTAAGAAACACCATATAAAAACTGAGACTTGATAAAAGAAGGGGGATCTGAAAGATACTAATAAAGAGAGGAAAACAAGATCAATAACACTTGAGACTCTAAGTAGAAATATAAACCCCTTTGGAAAAACGTTCTCTTCTTAAAAAAGAAAAGAAAGGAAAAGGTAATGAGAGAAACACTCAATATTGCAGCTTTGTTTTTTATTTTGTTTGTTTGGTTTTGTTTTTTTTTCTTCTCTTTTCCTTGTCGAATGGTACTGCTAAATAACAAAGAGCATACATTGTTCAAATAACACACCTGGATCGGACATCTAAAGGGTAAAGGGGTAAGCAAAGCGTGTCCTAAAAAAGAAAAAGGAGGAAGGAGTAAAAAAAAAAAAAAAAAAAGATAAAAGGAAAAGAGATAACGAGGGGAAATATATGTGCCACCCCTCATATCATCCCCCCCTAGGTAGATCGCTCTTCCAGGCTGAATTGAGAGCCCGGTTACTTGTTTGTTGAAAGCATTTATACCACGAAGAGGACGAAATAGCCCCCCAAGTATTTAGGAGCGAGGGAAGGAAAAAGGAGGGGGAAGAAAGAAGATTCCAAACTGGGGAAGAGAATCAGAAGAAGAGTGTATACTATGCAAAGAATGACGAGTAGATCCACAAAGGGGGGACCCCCGAAAACACCCCCAAACACCTCAAGCAATCGAACAGCAACAAGCTCTATCAGGCAATACATGACAAAAGAGGATAGTCCACGAACTCAAGATACAAAAAAACAACAAATAAATAAAGACAAAAAGATGGATAACAAGAATCCTCAAAATAAGCCCGGGAAGGAAAAAACAATAGACCCGAGAGAAGAAGGGATAATAGATAAAGACCTCGAGCTCAGTGGATCAGATGAACTAGGGCCATCAAAGAGCGAAATGGCAGATATGCTGCAGAGGCTGGAGAACGCCATCAAGGGAGAGATACAAACATTACGAACGGACCTAGGCATCTCCTATCCAGAATAGAGGAAGTGGAAGAGAAAACGGAAAAGCAAGAACAAGAATCAACACACTTAAAAGATCAAATCGATCAGATAAAATTACAGCAGAGGCATATCTTATATAAATTGGAAGACCAGGAAAATAGAAATCGGAGAAAAAATTTAAGAATTAAATCTCTACCGGAGGAACAAGGAGAGGAATTGAGAAAGATGATGCAGGAAATATTCAATCCTCCACTGGGCAGAACCTTAAAGGACTCAATCGGGATCGACAGAGTGCATCGCGTAGGGAACCCCAGAAGATCAGACACCGAGAGGATCAGAGACGTTATAGTAAGATTTAGAGTGTATGAAGAAAAGGAGAGGGTCTGGAAAAGTCTAAGAGGAAAACCACCATTGGTGTACAAAGGGGCAGAACTTCAGATCTATTCAGATCTGGCGACAGAAACACTGACAAGACGACGACTACTAAAACCCCTATTGAGCCAGCTGACAACTCAAAAAATCAAATATAATTGGGGGTTCCCAGCGTGCCTAATAGGAAATAAAGAAGGAAAGTCTGCTATTCTAAGATTCCCGGAGGATCTTAAACCATTCTGCAGCAGACTGGACATTCAAACCCCAGACCTTCGGGCTGGGAGTAGGGGGGAGGCGGACGGGGAGGAGGGAGAGGAGGATCGGGAGGGAGATGTCAACACCAGGAGAGGTGACGACCGGTGTCCCTCCACCCCTATCTGTTCAGAGGGGGGGGGGGTACATTCCCAGGCCCACCTAGACAGACCTGAGCCAAAACCAACTTTGGATGTTGGCTCAGAGGCCGATAGCTGGCCAACAGGGGGAGGGGAGGGGGAAAGGGGAGGGGGGGGAAGGGGAGTGGGATGGGAGGGGGGAGGGAGGCGGTGGAGGGAGGGAGGGGAGGGATTGGGGGGGTAGAGGGAGGGGGGTAGACCTAGCAGAAGCTCTTATCTCGCCAAGGGAGCCAAATGAGTCAAGAAGAAAGAACAGCCTAAGAAAGGTCAGGATTGTCCCCTTAGAAAAGAGAAAGGATAGGAAAATAACAAGGAAAAGATGACGACAATTAAATTTCTGTCGTACAATGTGAAAGGCCTGAATAATCCAACAAAAAGACAAGATCTTAAAAGAACTAAAAAGCTACAGGGCGAACGTGGTGTTCCTATAGGAAACACATCTGTCTATAGAATCTAAAATTAAATTGTATTCACCTGACTTCCCAGTCTGGTACTGGTACTATGGAGACACTATCTCCAAACGAGCTAGGGGAGTAGCTATTGGCCTGGCCAAAGGAGTTCGGTTTGTACTTGCCGACCGGCTGGTTGACCCTGAGGGGAGGTATCTCTTTTTGAAAGGAGAATTGGAAGGGTTAGAATGCACACTGGTAAATATCTATGCACCCTATAAAATACCTCATGGAACTTTTAGAAAAATTGAAAGATTTTAAGCAAGGGAAGGTTATTATGGGAGGAGACTTAAACTTCTGTTTCAACCCGGAGGTAGACAAGACCCCCCAGACGAAAGAGAACAATAAAATGCTCTTTAAAAAGATAAAAAACAGACTATACGGTTGCCAACTGATAGACGTTTGGAGAGTCCTGAACCCAGTACAGCGGGATTATACTTTCTTCTCCTCAGTGCATGGCAGCTATTCCCGCATTGACCATATTCTCTTGGATCATAGTAGCTTGGAGATGGTGGCAGGCGCGGAGATAGGGGCCATGACAATCTCAGACCACTCACCAATAAGTGTCACTTTAAACATAATAGGAAGCCAGAAAACATTCCAGAATTGGAGGTTGAATGAGGAATTACTGATGGAAGAGAGCAGCCTAACCAGGATAAAAAAGGAGCTGGAGGACTATTTCAGGACCAATGACACAAATGAAATATCGGGAGCGACTCTATGGGATGCACACAAAACAGTGATAAGAGGGATTCTGATATCAGAAGGGGCGAGGAAAAAAAAAGAAAGAAGTTGCAAGAGAGATAAAATAATAACAGAGATTGTAAAGCTAGAGCAAAAACACAAAATTGCGATAAAGCAACGTGAGATATATCAGGCCTTAGTTAACAAACGAAACGAACTAAAAGAGTTAGTAGACCAGGAAACAAAAAGGGCATTCAATTTAGTAGCAAAAGAAAGGTACATGTGGGGAAATAAAACAAATAAACATCTAGCCAGGATGGTACAGAAAAAAAAAACAAGAAATTATATTGAAAAAATAAAAAACGAGAAAGGGGAGATAGTACATACCACAAAAGAGATAGCAGAATCCTTCAGAACTTATTATGAGAGGCTGTATGCAGTGGAACAGAGGAAGTGGAAACAGGGGGAGAAGGAGAATAAAATAGAATTTTTAAAAGGAGCGGGAGTACCAAAATGTAGCCAAAAAGACGCGGATATGATGGACAGGCCAATTACAGAAAATGAAATAAAGAGAGCTCTAGACGAATCAGCGCAAGGTAAAAGCCCAGGGTCAGAGGGCTTCACTGTCATATACTACAAAAAATGTAAGGAGATACTCATCCCTAGACTCTGCCAATACTTTAATGGGCTGGGGAAAGACTACCCGCTAAGTAGAGAAGCAGCAGAGGCGACTATCACAGTCATACCAAAGGAAGGAAACGATGGTAAAAACTGTGCAGGATATAGACCGATATCTCTGTTGAATACAGATACAAAACTATTCGCAAAGATACTGGCCGAAAGAGTGAAACAGGAGATGACAAAACTAGTCCATCCTGACCAGACGGGATTCATCCAGGGGAGAGAGGGAAGAGACAATGGGGTTAGGGCACTTCTCGTCCTTCAAAAAATGAGGGATGGTGGGCTCCCCAGTCTGCTCCTGTCGATAGACGCAGAAAAAGCCTTCAACAGGGTAGACTGGGGACTCATGCTAAACACGTTGGAAGAAATGGGCTTTGGACAGATGATAATGAGATGGATTAGAGCTTTATACCAAGCCCCGACAGCAAGGATAAAAATAAATGGAAGTCTCTCCCAAGTATTTGGTATGAAGAACGGAACGAGACAGGGATGCCCTCTGTCCCCACTGCTATTTGTACTATCAATGGAGCCCCTTCTGGCCAGGATACGCGGGTGCCCAAAAATCGAAGGAGTCAAAATAAAAGAAGAAGAACATAAGCTTTCTGCCTTCGCAGATGATGTTCTGTTCTATATAGTCAATCCCAAGACATCAATACCAAAACTACTTGAAATATGCACCCAATATGGGGAAATTTCTAACTTCAAATTAAACATTACTAAAACAGAGGTCCTAAACGTAAGTACACCACGGGCTGAAGCACAAGAACTTAGAGATAGGTACAAATTCCCGTGGGTGGAAAAACTTAAGTACCTAGGGGTTAATTTAACAAACTCAATTAAAAAAATCTATGAGTTAAATTATATCCCACTCCTAAATGAAATTAAAGATGAAATAACAAGGGTTAAGAGTAGACCAATCTCATGGATAGGCAGAATTAATTTCTGTAAAATGGTACTCGTACCAAAAATATTATACAAATTTCAAATGCTCCCCATTATTCTCCCAAAGGTATTGCTCCAGACCCTCAAAAACTTGATCATGAAATTCATTTGAAAGAATAAGAAGCATAGAATCTCACTGCAGGTATTAAAACAACCAAAAGAGAAGGGAGGGCTGGCAGTCCCCGACATTAAAAAATATTATGACGCAGTGGTATTATCAAGAGTGGTCGAATGGGCCAGAGGAAATAAAGAAAAACGGTGGGGTCAGTATAGAAAACGCACTATCAGAGGTGAATTTAGGAAAAATAATATGGAATCCCCCCAATATAGGGTAGTGGGAATAAATTACACACGAAATCACTAGGAATGCACTAAAAATTGTAGACACTCTCACAAAAGTAGAAAAAGCCCCGAATACACATATGTCTCCCCCACCAAACTCAGAAATTTATTCGGAAACTACACACAACTCTGGGGTGAGAACAGTTAACAGAATTGGAAAAATTATGTTCAACAGTAAATTCCAAAGGTACGATCTCAAAGCTATACAAGACCTTACTTAAGGTGGATGAGCAGGAGGTACCTCCTTTTATTAAAAAAGGGGAGAGGGAACTAGGGACACAAAGGGACAGGGGCACAATAAAGAAAATATTGAAACTGACACATACCTCAGCGACCGACATCCGGACGGCAGAAATGTGTTTCAAATGGATGGTATATAACACCAGATAAATTAAGCAAATATAAAAAAGGGCAATCAGCTGAATGCTGGAGGGGGTGTAGATCCATAGGTACGATGGCCCATTTGTGGTGGGGATGCCCCAAAATTAAAAAATATTGGGAGACTATTATAGGCTCTATTATAGGCAGAGAAAAAAATCAAGATGGATCCGTGGACAATCCTGTTCCACGGAGGAGAAGAAAGCATTAAAAGATATAAAAACTCCTTAGTACCACACCTGCTTAATGCGGCTAAGAGGCTGATCCCCTGTAAATGTCAAGAGGTCGAAAGCCCCCAGGTGTGGGAATGGATTGATATGGTAGAAAGGACATACACCATGGAAGATCTAAAAAGTAGTATTGAGGATAACAAAAAGAATCAAAATCAGAAATGGGAGAAATGGAAGAGATTTAAGAAGACCTGGAGCTACGCTGAAAATCTAAGAGAGGAGATCTAAAGAAAAAGAAGATCAGATAGAGTAAAAAACACATTTGGCAAATTCTAGACGAGAAAAGGGGGAAGAGTAGGGGGGGGGGAGAAGGGGGAGGGAAAACTAGGGGAGTAAACGGGGTAAAAATGTTGTAATAGTGATGGAGTTTATATTGCTTGCTTTGATACCAATTCAGAATACACAAAAAAAAAAAAAAAGCATATCCTTATTTTCTTCACTGATGATGCGAAACCTTAAAGAGAGACGCTTGTGGACGGGCACAAATGGGATAAAAAGAGCGTCCTACGTAAAATTTACGAAAACTCTATGTGGTGGAGTCTGAAGTGAAGCAAAAAAAACAAAACATATCCAGGTGTTAGAATGGCCAAGTCAAAGTCCAGACCTGAATCCAATTGAGAATCTGTGGAAAGAACTGAAAACTGCTGTTCACAAACGCTCTCCATCCAACCTCATTGAGCTTGAGCTGTTTTGCAAGGAGGAATGGGCAAAAATGTCAGTTTCTCGGTGTGCAAAACTGTGCAATGTGCAAGACCCCAAGCGACTTACAGCTGTAATCGCAGCAAAAGGTGGCGCTACAAAGTATTAACTTAAGGGGGCTGAATAATTTTGCACACCCAACTTTTCAGTTTTTTATTTGTTAAAAAAGTTTCAAATATCCAATACATTTCGTTCCACTTCATGATTGTGTCCCACAGTTTTATATCTTTATGTTTGAAGCCTGAAATGTGGCAAAGGGTCGCAAAGTTCAAAGAGGGGCTGAATACTTTCGCAAGGCACTGTATCTCTTTATGAGGCCTTGAAATGTCAGGCCAGTACAAATTACGCATTTTTGGAAAGTAAATGGTCCAAGGTATTTAGTAAGGCATGGTGAGTTTATTTTTTGAAGTTGTAATTCCCCCCCCCCCCCCCCCCTCCACTTTTTGTGTTAAAAAAAAAAGAAAAAAAGCATCATAAGTCATTTCTCACATGAAGCATACTTCCAATTACACCCTAAAATACATTCTGCTACTCTTCCTGAGTTTGGCAATACCACATGTGAGACTTTTACACAACCTGGCCACATACAGAGGCCCAACATGCAGGGAGCACCATCAGGTGTTCTAGGAGCTTAAATTTCCTGACAACCTATCATACTTCTGAAGGTCCTGGAGCACCAGGACAGTGGAAACACCCACAAAATGAATACATTTTGAAAAGCAAACACCCCAAAATATATTTTATGAGGCATGGGCTGGAGATGGGTACTTCGATGGGCTGGCGACAGGTCCTCTTTATTTGGGAGGAGATTGGGCACTGTATATCATTTTTGTTTTTCTTTTTTGTGTTACAGCTGTTTGATATTTGTGACCAGCTGAGATTAGAAACAGCTGGTCATGTGGTAAAGAGGTAATTTCATTGGCTCTTTACCATGATCTGGGGTGGGCTGTGTCTGAGGCACATGCCTCATTGCTGTGGTGCCCGGCAAGAGTGGCGAGAACGTCATATGTCCTACACCATTATTAAATAAAGAGCAGTAGTAAAAAGGAAAATGGTAAAGCAGGGCCCCTACTGGAACCTGCATACATTACATCTAAATTCCCTCTATGGGACTATGTATAACAAGGTAAGATCATCTAATAGAAGTTAATCATAGGAAGCCACCTTTAAATAGTGGCTCCTAGTATATTGCAGTAAATAACCAAATCTACAATCTAGGCCTATAAACAGATCTTGCCATCTATCAAAAATAGGGATTAGAGCGACCTATATGAATATACAATACGCATATATATTTCAATATCTTAATTTGATTTCTACGCAAATCAAACGTGTAAAAGCATTAAAGTGTTAGCCTTATGCCAAATTAAACTATTTAACAAGGGGGCCCCCAGATCCCAGCCCCCCATGTGAATGGGGTACATTGTACCCCTACCTATTCACCAAAAAAAAGTGACAAAAAGTAAAACTCACAAAAGACTGTATTTGACAATTTCTTTATTAAAAAAAAAATAATATATAAATATATATATATATATATATATATATATATATATATATATATATATATATATATAAGAAAACTCTGATGCCATGGGAGGCCTCCTAGTGACTTCTGTTTTTTGCTGTGATAGCTGTTCTATAGGCAAGGACAGGGCCACACGCTGATGTAACCAGGTGACCCCGCCCTCTCTGATGGCACATGGCAGTCACTTCGTTGGCCCTCACTCGTGTCTATATAACAGCTGTCACAGCCAAGAAACAGACAGAGCTTTTTCTACTAGTTTTCGGGTCCATCAGCATACGTTTTCTTAACCACTTGCCGACCACCTCATGACGAGGTACGTCGGAAGAACAGCACGGGCAGGCAGCATAAAGTGTGTATATATTTGCAATCGCACCCCCCCCCAGTGCCCGAGGAGATCGGCTTCATTCTAGGAGAGATCCGTCCTGAGCGGGAGGCCACTGATTCATGGCTCCCCCTCACGATCGCTCCTGATGAATGAGATGCTTCCTCTGTGAAGTGTACACAAGGCAGAAGTGAGGTCATCTCTCCTCATGCTTCCTTTTTTGTTGGGAGCCGAGGAGAGAAGACGTCTCAGAGTAAGTTGCACTACACTAACACCAGTACACATAGGCACCCCCCAGTAAACCCCTGCACCCCCTGTCTCAGTGACACCAATAAAAGTTTTCATATTTTTACTTTTCACTGCATTTAGTGTCATTTGTGACTGTAAAAAGTGTTAGGGCAATTTGTGGTAGGCCCTTTTAGGTCTAGGGTACCCACTAACCTTCCCCCCCATAAAGGTTTAATCCCTTGATTTACCCCCAGTTAATCCTTTCACCCCTGTCTCACTAATCAATCTTCAGATCTTATTGGTGTCACGGGTGATGCTAGTTAGCCAGTTAGTTATTTAGGTTCACCGTCAGGTTTACAGTTACAGTCTGCATTGCCCCAGGCAGTGTCAGATTAGTACCAGTAGCACTAACACCCATGCACGCACCACACACCTCCCTTAGTAGTATAATATCTAAACGGATCAATATCAGATGTAAACTAGCATCCCAAGCAATTTAGGGTTCCCAAAAATGCAGTGTTAGCGGGATCAGCCCAGATTCCTGCAATTTGGTCCGCAGCCCAGCCCATCCAAGTGCAGTATCGATCAATCACTGTTACAAAGCATTAAACACATAACTGCAGCAGTTTCAGGGATCAGGCCTGACTCTAAGGTCACGTACACACGACCAAATAAATCTGTTCAAATCGGTCTGACAGACCGATTTGTTCAGATTTGTCTGCTGGGCTGTTTTGGTTTGATCGATGTACACACGATCAAACCAAAATCCCCGCCGGCAGACAGCGCGGTGACGTGGCGATGACGTTGACGCTGCCACGTCACCGCACCAGGAAGTAAAACACTTCCGAGCATGCGTCGAATCCATTCGACGCATGTGCGGGCAGATATGTCTGCTGGTTAGCGTACTAACCAGCAGACATGTCAGACGGACGGATTCCCAGCAGACAGATTTTAAAGCATGCTCTAAAATCTGTCTGCTGGAAAAATCTGTCTGTCCGCCCATACACACGATCAAATCTGTCTGCTGAAACGGTCTGTCAGACCGTTTTCAGCAGATAGATTTGATCGTGTGTACGCAGCCTAACAGTTTTTTTGGTAGCGTTTGATACAGTTGCTCTCACTCTAGTGTACCAGTAAATTTAGAGAGCAAAATGGCAAATTGAGAGTCGGTTCACACTGGGGCGACACGACTTCCAGCACGACTTTCAGAAGCAACTTCAACACAACTTGAGCATGAACCACAGGACGATCTGGGGCGATTCACAACACGACTTGAAGTCCTTTTCAGGTCAGGAGACATTCCAGTGGCCAATAAAACAACAATCAGCTCTAGGAGAGGGAAGGAGAGGGAGGGGTTTGCCTGAGAAATGTATGTTATCTTGCTGGGAAGTAGCTTCAATTAAAACAGTGATCAGACTTGGAAGCGACTTCCATTGAAATCAATGGGTACAAATCGCCTAGAAGTCTGATTGAAGTAGTACAGGAACCTCTTCTAAAGTCGGAGCGACATGAGTAGTGTGTATTAACACCGCTCCCATTCACTTACATTGCTTTTCTGGACAGCGCGACTTGGGACGACTTGAGACGACTTCAAGTCGGATCCCAAGTCGCCCCAGTGTGAACCGACTCTGAAGGTACACCAGTGAAGAGAACACAACAAAACCTGTGGAATGCCCAGGGAAAAAACAAGCCTACTTACCAACCAGCTCGCCGTTCAACCAATTACCCTGTCTAACGGTATGTGTTAAAAAGAGTTTTTTTGTCTGCGCTCATTTGCAAATTAATGCGTGAGCCACAGAGCCGTGCCAAGGCACCCTGTAATCTGTGGTCCTAACACTAAACAATGAGTGTCCCTACAATGGAGGCACATGCATTCTGATGAATAGATAAGGGCAGGTGGACTGAAGGGGAGTCACCCCTCCTTAAAGGTGCAGGAGCACATCAAACGCCCAGCATTTAGCACAATGGCTGCAAAGGTGTTGGTGCGCTGCTGGACCAATACAAACACCACAGGTGAAACATAAACTTGTCCACCGCCCCATCTATAGCTGGCCATCGCAGTAAGTAGCATTGGAAGGCTACATGTTTCTGAGCATGACAGATAGTGAAGAAGAAAGAGGAAAGGTCTGGTGTCCTCAGTGACACACTTCCATCCCTATTACATATAGTCAAAAGAAAAGGATTCACCCCAGCACTTTAAATGAAGTGGGTAACGTTTCCACCAGTAAAAACAACAATAGTTGTATAGTATATAATTTATTCAAGTAAAATAGTTTACATGCGCAAAATAAAATTGTTACATACACAACACCAAAAATTGACAATTGAAACAGTACATAGACAGTAAATATTAATACACAAGTATAGTAGTGGACAGAGTACATGGGCATCGTACTTACCGACTAGCCTAGTTTGGCAAGATCCAGCTCGCTCTTCAGGGGTGTGTAACACTGTACCTAGGATGAAAAAATATATATGTTTGGCAATCTGGCATACTATTTGTTGTAAGGGCACAGGGCAGGAGGGGTTGTAGGTCCCCATACTCACCACTGAGCTTGACCATGGCTGCAAGTGTGTGGCCCCAAGACGGCAGCAGCGGGTGCCTTATCTGGGAGCTGAGGGGGCAGAGTCAAAAAGGGAACCCCTCCAGGGGCCAAACGGAGAGAAGGCATGGCATAGTTCATTAAGAAACGTACGTCGAGCGTGAGCGTAGTGACGCACGTCAGCACACTAGAGACGCACCCGCAGGCTTCCGGTTTGCTGTCTGGGCTGTTTGGAACGCACGCTAGAGCTTCCACTCCCGATGGGGGAAACTGATGCAGCGTGCTGGGAGCTTCTGACAGGACACCTATTTTTGTTTTTATTTTTCATTTTATCATTTTTTACCTTGCTGATTGTTCCCTCTCATACCACATTGTTAATCTTTTTATCATTGGACATGCATTTTGTACCCATTATCATTTTATTTATGTAATGCACCTGGATTGTGCATAATAAAAAAACCTCCTTTTTTACTACACTATGGGAGCCTATTTCTTCCTTTTTTCCGGTGGAATGAGGATCTGATTAATCTAAAGGACACATCTTCCCTGGATGGATAGCACCACTGGAGGAAGCTGGGACCCATCTGTGACTACACGCCTAATACCCCTGCAGGGGTGATTAGTTCTGGTGAGTGGGGAACCTGGTGGGGGAGCACCGGACCACAGCGTTACCACAAACTTACACCTTTTTTGATGGAAATCTACATCTAAGATTACTGCACATCTATCAACGTGATATATGTTTGGATTTTTGCAATTTCATGGACTGTACTTTTTATTACTAAGTTTGCACTTTGCACTTTATCACCAAATGTTTATTATAATATTGTTGCACTCTATTGCATATTTATAATTTGCAGTACCTATGTCACTAGTCAATATACTGACATTTATACCCTTTTTTGACCTATAGGGTGTGGGACAGCGCCACTACCCCTTTCACACATACCATTTATTCAATGTTGTTATAATATTGTTGCACTCTATTGTATATTCATAATTTGCAGTACCTATCTCACTAGTCAATACACTGACACTTATACCCTTTTGACCTATAGGGTGTGGGATAGCGCCACTACCCCTTTCACACATACCATTTATTCAATGTTGTTATAATATTGTTGCACTCTATTGTATATTCATAATTTGCAGTACCTATCTCACTAGTCAATACACTGACACTTATACCCTTTTGACTTATAGGGTGTGGGACAGCGCCACTACCCCTTTTACACATACCATGTATTCAGGTACTTCACTCGTGAGGTATCTTATTCTGGGGGGCTGCAGTCCTTAACACATTTCTTTCTAAGCGCACTTTCTCACTTGTTCATTATTTCTATTACATTATTTAGTGTAATATTTAGTTGCCACTATGGAATTATTTGGATACATGACCAGTAGGGTTATTGATGTTGAGGGCATATTTAGCCAAGAAGTAATCATTAACCGACAAGACATGCAAGGGTTGGTCAAACAACTCAGACATACTATGGAAAAACAACTTAGAGTGTGGTGGGATATTGCCTCTTTGGAAACATATATTAAGGAGAAAATAACCCCAAGGAGACTCAGATGGGATATACATCCCAACGACCACATTGAAGACCCAGGTCTGATGAATGAATGGTATACATTCTTCAATAACTGTGAGAATGAACTCCTACACCACATTATAAAAAGAAGGAAATTTAAATTAAAAGGTATAGAAAGTAGTATTGTAGAACTTCAAAGTTCACTTATGCCATTCTCAAACCAGCAAGATTACAAAGATAAAATGAGAGAATTACAAGAAATTATAAGAAAATATGATGGAGACATCCAGGTAAAAAAACAGAAAAAGTTCAAAAGAGATGTTTTAGACTATAAGAACCTACAAGTATATAAATGGCAAGTATCCATGGAAGACCCCACAGGGGACCTAGACGATACCATTATAGAAGATTACAATCTACAAGACATGGATATGACTGAACCAGCTGTTGTGAGGCACACTCCAAATACTGTTCCATTTAATACTGGGAGAGATTCTAACCAGGGGCAACCACATACCCCGAGAAGACAACAGGGTAGACAGACCAATAGGAGGGTGAGATACCATGAAGACTACAGGAGCCCATATCACCATAGGAGAAGATCTAATAGTGGCAATAGAAGTCCATATGGAAGGAACCAATTCCATCATGAACCCTATCCACCAAGGGGAAGAGGCCCACAAGGAAGAGGTCCTAGGGACAATAGGGATTTTCCAAGGAATGGGCCTCATACCAGACCCCCAGGCCGGTGGAGACCACAAACGAATCATGGGAACCCCGGGAGGAGAGAGACGAATGGCAACCGAGGGGCTACCCATGGGGGGCCAGTAAGAAGAGAAGATCCAAGGAACACTATGCAACAAGAACAAGGCATGTATGGAAACCAATGGAACAGACACAACAACCAGAACACAGAGTCGGATCCTGTGTACAGAAATACAGAAAGAGAAAACGCACCAGAGGGTGTAGGGGAGGGAAGAAACAAAAGGCAAAGGCAACATTAGGGAAAGGAATATACAACCTCAGCAGTATCAAACTATCCGATGACGAGATAAAAATCCTAGATCTAGGCCTCAAATATGCCCCAGAAAAAACGTTGGACCAATTTGAAGTGTACATTGATCTACACAAATTTCTGAGGAAACTTAATTTACAAAAACATTTCCTGTTGAACCCTCAGGAGAACAGGGCAGTACCATCATAATTTATGCGTACAAATTTGAAGAACAACTCCACATACAACCCCAATACATCAGGGAATCAATGTCTTGGAGCATTCAAAAAAATGGTGGAAAGTGACCTCAGAAAAGTACAGAGAAAGTATAAGAACAACAATAAAAACATATGGCATACCATCAAACAGATTGGCAAGAAACATGACGTGGTCATCAGACCCGCCGATAAGGGGGGGGGGGGGGCTAGTAATCCTTAACAAAGTTGATTACGAAAAGGAAATGGAAAACCTGCTGGGAGTAGAAAACACCTATAAAAAACTTAAAGGAAATCCTAAACAAAGATATAAGAAAAAATTGGATAAATATGTCAAGAAGGGCACCAGACTGGGAATTCTAAGTCAAAGTGAAGCTGAATATCTCATATCGAACTCCACAAGAACTCCTGTGATTTATTACACCCCCAAAATACATAAACGACTGGAAAACCCACCAGGAAGACCTATCATAAGTGGGATAAATTCCCTCTTTTCTCGTTTGGGGGAGTACCTCGATATCTTTCTCAAGCCGATGGTCAAAGAGGGAAAATCTTATCTTAGGGATAGCTTACAACTAATTAACGAATTGCAACAACTCGATGGAACAGAAAACCTCCTACTAATTACAATTGATGTCAACTCATTGTATACAAGCATCTCGCAAAAAGATGGTATCTTTGGAGTTGAAAGGGCATTACATCAAAAAACCCAACTGAAACAACAACAGATCAACGTTATTGTGGAAGGATTAACCATGGCTATGGGCTGCAACTATTTCTGGTACAATGGCACTTTCTATGTTCAAACCAAAGGGGTAGCCATGGGGGCTAGATATGCCCCCAGTGTTGCTAACCTCCTAATGGACTGCTGGGAAGAAGAACATATTTATAGCCAAAATCTGCCAGAGATTAAAATGTATCGTCGATACATTGACGATATATTTATATTGTGGGACGGAACAACAGAAAGCTTCCAAGAATTTTTAGAAAATCTAAATGACAACAACTATGGGCTGACGTTTACAGGAAAAAGCGATGACACAAGTATAGACTATCTAGACTTAGTAATCTTCAAGGAGGGTACTGGCCTACATACTAAGACCTTTTTTTAAGGCAACAGACCGGAATGGATACATTCCAAAAACGAGTTGCCATCATCCCAAATGGAAGGACAACATACCAAAGGGACAACTCTTAAGGCTACGCAGGAACTGCAATACGATTGAAGACTTTGAAAGTCAAGCTGAAGTCATTATCAACAGATTCAGTGAAAAGGGTTACACCAAAGAAGCATTGGTGAAAACGAAGAATGAAGTCCTGCGCACGGATAGGAACAGTCTATTAATTCAGAAAAAGAAAAGTAAGAACACACTTAAAGGAGTACCCTTCATCACAGGCTACAATTCCCAATATAGAGAATTTGAACACATTGTGAAAAAATACTGGCCTATTCTTAAAGAGGACCAACACCTGAGGAAAATCATCAATGACAAACCTTCTTCCATATATAGACGGGCACCAACTTTACGTCATCATTTAGTACACAACGTCATCAATCCACCAAAAGTTGTCAACATCTGCCCAGACCTCAAAGGATTCTATAAATGCCAAAGATGCCTCCCATGTAGAGTCAGCAAAAAACAACCACGGAGAAAAATCACGTTTAAATCTAAAACTGACCATAGAGAATATCCCATCAAAGAGCTGATTAGTTGCCAGACCACCCATGTCACTTATGTGATAGAATGCCCATGCCATTTACAATACGTGGGAAGGACTACCCGACCCTTGCATGTACGCATCAGAAAACATATAAAGAACATTAGGAAAGCCCATCCTAAACATAACCTGTCCCGGCATTTTGCCGAATTCCATAATAAAGATCCAACAGGGCTGATATTTTATGGAATAGATACAATAAAACCCAGTTGGAGGGGAGGTAATAAAACGATTGCTATCTCACAGTACGAAATCAGTTGGATATATAGACTTAGAACCTTAGTACCCTACGTGCTCAACGTTGACATTGACCTTAATTGCTTTTTGTCCAACCCCTGAATTACATTTATATCAGGGGTATAGTAATACCTTCTCCTATCTAGTTACACCTCTATATTATCTCTTCACTATAACTCATTTTTTCATGTGAGTATACAAACATCTACCAGTATATGTTGGAATTTTTTGAAATCTGGTACATGTTTGGACATACAGGTTAATGACCATACATGTAAATGAACTTTGGAACCTGTTCAGTTCAGTGTAATCCCTTGGGGACACATCAAGATATACATCAACTATTGATCCCCTTATATGAGCCATATATATGCATGGCCTTAAAGTATGCATGTGTATGTGTGTGTATATATATATGTATGTATGTATATATGTGTATATATATATATATATGTATTAAGTGGGTTATTTATTACATCGGCACACATTGATGTATAACACACTATGGTATTGAACATCACTATTCTAGCACCGACATCAGTATGATTTTGCTGTTTTGCGATTAGAAAATTGGACATGTAGCACTTGAGGGAGCTATTTGACTAGCACCTTCAAGGTGGAATTTTGGATCTGGACTTCTGGACCCACTATTGTGGAAAAACCATTTGTATACATCAGATTTGGTACATGGGTGGTCGTACATGTAGTAACGACCACACTTGTACATGACCACTGGAACTTGTATGGCCCATTGCAACTCCTTGGTGATATAATAGTCTGTACATCAAGGAGTGGCTTTTATGGCTTAGTAGATGGTAGCTTTATTTATTTATACAGAATGTCACCAACATAGATATATATATATATATATATATATATATATATATATATATATATATATATGCAGCATTCTGTATGTTGCACCAGCACATATAGATGCACTATATACTTTGATATTCATTACTGTATTAGTATTTACCTGGTGCATTTTTGGTGTATACTATTAGATTATTGGGCACACAGGACCTTACAAATCCATTTAGTAGCCCCTATATGGAAAATGCCTAAAATATAATCACTGGCCCTTTAAAGGGGTCTATGCTGACAACATAAACAATGCATAGTTGTCCTATTTCTTATGGTATATGATACAGACTGCTACATCCGTCTGTTCAATCTCCATGTATGAGAATCAGACACTTTCACAGCACTGTGATCCTATAACATTATCAGCTTTTTTTCTGTTTTTATGTTTAGATCTATAATTTTTTATATATACTGGATACTTGTAGTCCTCTAATCATGATTAGCTCATTAACGAGCAACACAGTGCTCACAAGAATCTCATTCATTAAGATGTAGGAGTATGTGGGGCGGGCCTCTCTCGTTGGCTGCTAGGGTGTAGCAGGGCAGGATAGGGAACACACCCCCACCTATAATTAGATGCAAGTATCCAAGACGTGCAGCCGCTCTTGAAAAAGTTCATTACGAAACGTACGTCGAGCGTGAGCGTAGTGACGCACGTCAGCACACTAGAGACGCACCCGCAGGCTTCCGGTTTGCTGTCTGGGCTGTTTGGAACGCACGCCAGCGCTTCCACTCCCGACGGGGGAAACTGATGCAGCGTGCTGGGAGCTTCTGACAGGACACCTATTTTTGTTTTTATTTTTCATTTTATCATTTTTTACCTTGCTGATTGTGGTGTTTGTTCCCTTTCATACCACATTGTTAATCTTTTTATCATTGGACATGCATTTTGTACCCATTATCATTTTATTTATGTAATGCACCTGGATTGTGCATAATAAAAAAACCTCCTTTTTTACTACACTATGGGAGCCTATTTCTTCCCTTTTTCCGGTGGAATGAGGATCTGATTAATCTAAAGGACACATCTTCCCTGGACGGATAGCACCACTGGAGGAAGCTGGGACCCATCTGTGACTACACGCCTAATACCCCTGCAGGGGTGATTAGTTCTGGTGAGTGGGGAACCTGATGGGGGAGCACCGGACCACAGCGTTACCACGAACTTACACCTTTTTTGATGGAAATCTACATCTAAGATTACTGCACATCTATCAACGTGATATATGTTTGGATTTTTGCAATTTCATGGACTGTACTTTTTATTACTAAGTTTGCACTTTGCACTACATCACCAAATGTTTATTATAATATTGTTGCACTCTATTGCATATTTATAATTTGCAGTACCTATGTCACTAGTCAATATACTGACATTTATACCCTTTTTTGACCTATAGGGTGTGGGACAGTGCCACTACCCCTTTCACACATACCATTTATTCAATGTTGTTATAATATTGTTGCACTCTATTGTATATTCATAATTTGCAGTACCTATCTCACTAGTCAATACACTGACACTTATACCCTTTTGACTTATAGGGTGTGGGACAGCGCCACTACCCCTTTCACACATACCATTTATTCAGGTACTTCACTTGTGAGGTATCTTATTCTGGGGGGCTGCAGTCCTTAACACATTTCTTCCTAAGCGCACTTTCTCACTTGTTCAAGAAAGAGGAAAAGTCTGGTGTCCTCAGTGACACACTTTCATCCCTATTACATATAGTCAAAAGAAAAGGATTCACCCCAGCACTTTAAATGAAGTGGGTAACGTTTCCACCAGTAAAAACAACAATAGTTGTATAGTATATAATTTATTCAAGTAAAATAGTTTACATGCGCAAAATAAAATTGTTACATACACAACACCAACAATTGACAATTGAAACAGTACATAGACAGTAAATATTAATACACAAGTATAGTAGTGGACAGAGTACATGGGCATCGTACTTACCGACTAGCCTAGTTTGGCAAGATCCAGCTCGCTCTTTAGGGGTGTGGATAAATTACTGGGAGGGGCTGGGCATGACCCAGCTGTCTTGGTCCATGTTGGAACCAATGACAGTATACATGGAAGGTGGAGGCTCCTTAAGAATCAATTTAAAGAACTAGGATGCAGGATGAAGGGAAGGACCTCCAAGGTGATATTCTCTGAAATATTGCCTGTGCCATGCGCAACACAGGAAAGGCAGGGGGAGATTAGAGAGCTGAATGCATGGCTAAAGACCTGGTGTAGGAAGGAGGGATTTGGGTTTCTAGAGCACTGGGATGACTTTTCATTGGGGTGCAACCTATATGCTAAAGATGGTTTGCACTTGAATGGAAGGGGGTCTGCTGTGCTGGGGGAGAGGTTTAGGGGAATGCTGGAGGAGTATTTAAACTAGACTTGAGGGGGAGGGTGAACGTGAATTACATCGGGCACACAGGTCAGTTAGGGGTCAGACATTAATGGAGAGTGGAATGGGGATAGATGGAGGTGGGGTTATGGCAGGTGACAAGAAAGTTCCCATGTTGCAAACAGCCATTGGAAATTATAGTGCCATTTGCACTACTAAAAATTATATGAATCATATGAAAAACGCCAGTGAAAAATGTAACAATACATTTAAGTGTTTGTTCACCAATGCCAGAAGCCTTCCAAGCAAAACAGGTGAGTTGGAAGCTCTGGTGCATGAGGAGAGCTATGATGTAATCGGTATTGCTGAAACTTGGCTTCAATCCTCACATGACTGGGCTATTAATATTCCTGGCTATACTCTCTTTCGGAAAGACGGGGTAAAAAGGAAAGGTGGAGGGGTCTGTCTCTATGTGAGAAGTGACCTCAAAGCAAGCGTGAAAGTGGACCTGGTTGATGGAGAGTGTGATGAAGTTGAAGCATTATGGGTGGAACTGCATACAGATGTGCGTAGTTCAAAGCTAATCATTGGAGTTTGTTATAGACCACCCAATGTTAATGAGGAGGTGGAGACTCGGCTCCTTGCACAGATGGAGCCGAGTCTCCACCTCCTCATTAACATTGGGTGGTCTATAACAAACTCAATGATTAGCTTTGAACTACGCACATCTGTATGCAGTTCCACCCATAATGCTTCAACTTCATCACACTCTCCATCAACCAGGTCCACTTTCACGCTTGCTTTGAGGTCACTTCTCACATAGAGACAGACCCCTCCACCTTGCACAGATGGAAAGGGCTGCAAAGGGCAGGGACGGTGATAATAATGGGGGATTTTAACTACCCAGAAATTGACTGGAATAATGGAATTTCTGGGACAGTTAAAGGACAAAAATTTAAAAACCTATTGCAGGACAATTTTATGGTCCAGTTTATTGAGGCCCCAACTAGGAATGATGCTCTGTTGGACCTGGTAATCTCAAACCATGCAGAGCTCATTACTAATGTTCAGATAAAGGAACACCTGGGTAGCAGTGATCATAACATGATTTCGTTTAATGTAAACTATAAGCAAGAAATACATACAGGAAAGATAAAAACACTTAATTTCAAGAGAGCAAATTTTCAAAGCATGAGGACTGCTCTCCAGGGCTTGGACTGGGAGGGAATATTGGCACCGATGAACACAGAACAGAAATGGGAATTCTTCAAAAAGACTCTTTGGAACCTCACTGCAAAGTATATTCCCATGGGCAATAAGTTTAAAAGGCTAAAGATAAAACCTATGTGGCTCACGGTCAAAGTTAAAAAAGCTATAAACAATAAGAAAATAGCTTTTAAAAAATATAAAAATGAAGGAACACTAGTGTCGTTAAAATGTTACAAAGAATATAATAGAATATGTAAAAAGGAAATCAAGGATGCAAAAATTCAAAATGAACGACAGATTGCAAAAGATAGTAGGACAAACCCCCAAAAATTCTTTAAATATATTAATAGTAAAAAGGTCAAGTCTGAGCATGTAGGCCCTTTACAAAATAATCTAGAGTGGGTGACTGAGGACATAGAGAAGGCAAATTTATTAAATGCTTTCTTCAGCTCTGTGTATAGAGAATGGGGGAGCTCATGTCGATATAGGGGGTGGGAGTGACACAGCCCCAAATCCACAATGGCTCAAAAGTGATATGGTCCAGAAATATTTAGACAGAATAAAGGTGGATAAAGCACCTGGACCAGATGGCATCCACCCACGGATCCTAAAAGAATTGAGCTCTGAAATTTCAAAGCCACTGTATCTAATATTTAGGGACTCATTAATGACAGGAATAGTACCACTGGATTGGCATAAAGCCAATGTGGTGCCCATATTTAAAAAGGGAACAAAGTCTTTACCTAGTAACTATAGACCTGTTAGTTTAACTTCTATAGTTGGGAAGATACTGGAACGTTTAATAAAAGACCACGTGGATGAGTTCTTGCTGGAAACAAACTATTTAAGCAGCAGACAGCATGGATTCATGAAAGACAGAAGTTGTCAGACAAACCTGATTTCCTTTTATGAAGAGGTAAGTAAAACCCTGGACAGAGGCGTAGCAGTGGATGTGGTATACTTGGATTTTGCAAAAGCTTTCGATACAGTTCCCCACACACGGCTCATGTGTAAGGTAAGGTCTACAGGATTAGATATATCAGTTTGTAAATGGATAGAAAACTGGCTGAAAGACAGAATTCAGAGAGTTGTGGTTAATGATTCTTACTCTGAATGGTCCAAGGTTATCAGCGATGTACCCCAAGGTTCAGTGTTGGGTCCCTTACTTTTCAATATATTTATAAATGATATTGGGTCTGAGATCAAAAGTAACATTTCTGTTTTTGCAGATGACACCAAGCTATGCAGTGGAATAATGTCCTTGCAGGATGTCTCCAATTTACAAGCCGACCTCAATGCTCTGTCTAATTGGGCGACTAAGTGGCAGATGAGGTTTAATGTTGATAAATGTAAAGTTATGCACTTGGGGGCTAAGAATATGCATGCATCATACATGCTAGGGGAAGTACAACTGGGGGGATCTGTAGTGGAGAAGGATCTGGGTGTTTTAGTTGATCATAAGCTCAATAATGGCATGCAATGCCAAGCTGCGGTTTCCAAGAGAGGTATGGACTCCAGAGATAGAGATATCATTTTGCCCCTGTACAAATCATTAGTAAGACCTCATCTGGAATATGCAGTCCAGTTTTGGGCACCAGTTCTCAAAAAGGATATCGGAGAACTGGAGAAAGTGCAGAGAAGGGCAACCAAACTGATAAGAGGCATGGAGGAGCTCAGCTATGAGGAAAGATTAGAGGAACTGAATTTATTCACTCTTGAGAAGAGGAGAATAAGGGGGGATATGATCAACATGTACAAATACATAAGAGGTCCATATAGTGAACTTGGTGTTGAGTTATTCACTTTAAGGTCAACACTGAGGACAAGGGGGCACTCTTTACGTCTGGAGGAAAAGAGATTTCACCTCCAAATACGGAAAGGTTTCTTCACAGTAAGAGCTGTGAAAATGTGGAACAGACTCCCTCCAGAGGTGGTTCTGGCCAGCTCAGTAGATTGCTTTAAGAGAGGCCTGGATTCTTTCCTAAATGCACATAATATAACTGAGTACTAAGTTTTGTAGGTAAAGTTGATCCGGGGTAAATCCGATTGCCTTTCGGGGGATCAGGAAGGAATTTTTTCCCCTCCGGTAGCAAATTGGATCATCGCTCTGCTGGGGTTTTTTGCCTTCCTCTGGATCAACTGTGGGTATGGAGTTGGGTGTATGGGAGGATGTACTGTGTTTTACTTTGTTTTATTTTTATTTATTTTTTATGGTTGAACTGGATGGACTTGTGTCTTTTTTCAACCTGACTAACTATGTAACTATGTAACTATGTAACTATGTGTGTAACACTGTACCTAGGATGAAAAAATATATATGTTTGGCAATCTGGCATAGTATTTGTTGTAAGGGCACAGGGCAGGAGGGGTTGTAGGTCCCCATACTCACCACTGAGCTTGACCATGGCTGCAAGTGTGTGGCCCCAAGAAGGCAGCAGCGGGTTCCTTATCTGGGAGCTGAGGGGGCAGAGTCAAAAAGGGAACCCCTCCAGGGGCCAAACGGAGAGAAGGCATGGCATGGGTATAGTGATGTATCCATAGAGACCTCATGGGCATTACTGAAATGAGTATGTTGTGGTCATATTGGTCCACTGACCAATATGCCCCTGTTCTCTGCCTCCATGGCCAGGGCATGATACAAGCAGATCTTGCGGTCCATGCACTTCAATGACAATGAACTCTGTCAGCCTCGGGGAGACCCTGAATACAATAGTTTTGCAGCCTTGTTTACTCCCGATCAAGTTGTCTGCATTGATGAGTCCCTGGGTACATTTTCTGGCTGCTTGTCTTTCCAATGGTATCCTCCCAGCAAGCGTGCCAGATATGGGGTCTGTGACAGGGCAAAAGGCTATACATATAGTTTTGTGGTTTACGAGGGAAGAGATAGAAGCCAGAGAACTGTCCAGACTACATAAGGAGCGCTGGCAAGATTGTGTGGAACTTGGTGTCACCCTTATTCGCAAAGAGGTATCATTTGTATGTGGAAAATTATTATTACTTGTGCCACTTTTTAGTCACTTGTTGAATCATCAGATTGGCGCATGTGGCACTGTGCAATCTAATTACCGGGGCTTACCCCAGTGGCTTGTAGATTCCTGTCTTAAGCTGGGGGAGAGTGCCTGCTTATAGTGTAATAATTTGCTCGCTGTGAAGAGGGATAATAAGAATGTTTTCGTTCTGTCCTCCCTTCACACAGACACGATGGTCCAAATTCCTACGGCGACTGGTGTTGTGGAGAACCCCCTCTGTGTCCACGAATATAACCGTAACATGGGAGGGGTGGACCTCAACGACCGTTGGCGCTATACCTAGTTGCCTGTAAGTAGTGATGAGCGGAATACGCCATATTCGATTTTGCGATATTTCGCGAATATTTTGAAGAATATTCGCGAATATTCGTTAATATCGAATATTCGTGATATTTTATAAAAAAAAAAAAAAAAAAAAATTGCGAATTTTCACCAATGCGAATTTTCGCTAATGCGAATTTACGCTAATGCGAAATTTCGCAATTTTTTTTTTTTTTTTTATAAAATATCACGAATATTCGATATTTACGAATATTCGGTATATTTTCTAAAAAAAAAAAAAGCGAAATTTCACATATGCGGTCGCGAATATTCGTTAATATCGAATATTCGTGATATTTTATAAAAAAAAAAATTGCGAATTTTCGCTATTGCGAAATTTCGCTATTGCAAAATTCGCGAATGCGAAATTGATTGCGATTTTTTTTGCGAAATTCATTGCGAAATTCATTGCGAAATTTATTGCGAAAATTTGAAATTTGAAAAATACGAATATTCGAAATAGCGAATATTCGCCGCGATATTCGAGATATTCGCGAATACTCGAATATGCAATATTCGTAGCGAATATTCGCAATGCGAATATTCATGAGCAACACTACCTGTAAGGCCAGACGCTGGTACAAAAAAAGTGTCTGTATAAGTCTGTATACTTATTTCAATTGGCTTTGCTGAACGCTCATGTGCTATACAGAGCTTCAGGATGGACTGGATCCTTCCTTAAATTCCAGGAAGAGATCGTCGAAGCTCTTTTGTTTCCAGGCGGTGCTCTACCTCACCTTCCCATTCCAAATGCAGTAAGCTGGCTGCATGAGAGGCATTTTGCGTATATGTCCTCCCTGTAGCCAAACCGCCTTGTTTTTTCTCCACTCTCCTCTATGGGGGAGCGGATGAACACGGACCGATGTTTAACTGATACTATGGGACTGATTTACCAAGCCTTTGCGCCATGATTCATGGAGCAAAGGCAAGACTAAAAGCCGTTTTGACATTTACTAAAGAAATATGCTGGCAGTACAGCGTATTTCTTTATTTACTATAATGCCTAGTGCGCCCAGGAGAGGGCGCATGGTGCGCCTCTATAGATCTGGAGCACGGCATTTAGAAATGTAAATAGAAGGGGTTTGGGTGGGAGTTTATTAGGGGGGATGTGGGGTGATGTGGGGAAGTGTAGTGTTAAGCATTACGGGCCGAAGTGAAAGTGATTTTTGTGAAACGATCGCGGCACGCCTGCAAGTACGCCTAAACCTCAAGGAGATTTATTTGCATACTGCGCATGCATACACGACAATTTCGTCCATTCACGCACACCGTCTCACTACGCCGGGAAAATCTTGGTAAATACCAAGCGGCGTAGCTGTATTTGCGCGGCTTGAGGCGGCGCACGTGAATGGCTGAACTGTTTTCAGCTTACGCTGACCATGAAGGGAAACTCTGTGCCAAATTTCAAACAAAAACCAGCGTGGGTTCCCCTCCAGGGGTACATTAGGCCCTTGGTTTTGGTCTAGTCCGGAAAAACAGCGGTCTGGATCATAAGGGGGAAAACCTACGCCGAAAAAAACGCGTGGGAGTTCCCCCAAGATCCAGACCAAACCCTTATCCAAGCACGCAGTCTGGCCGAACAGGAGTGGGGGTGGGGACGAGCGACCGCCCCCCCTCCTGAGCCGTACCAGACCGCATTCCCTTAACATGGGGGAGTGCGTGCTTTGGGGCGGGGGGCACTGCCCCCCACCCCAAAGCACTCTTGTCCCCATGTCGATAGGGACAAGGGCCTCTTCCCGACAACCCTTGCCGTTGGTTGTCGGAGTATGCGGGCGGGGGCTTATCGGAATCTAGGAGCCCCCTTTAATAAGGTGGCTCCCAGATGCCAGCCCCCCACCCTATGTGAATGAGTATGGGGTACATCTTACCCCTACCCATTCACCTAGGGGAAAAATGTAAAGTAAAAAAAACACCACACACATATTTGGTAGCAATTTATTAGTCAGCTGGGGGGTCTTCTGCCGGGGCCCCCCTTTCTTCTTTGAGGCTCTTTTACAAGGGGGGGTGTAGGCCCCCCCGGGCTTCTCCGCTGCCTTCTGCCATGGCCCCCCACCCCCTTTAAGCTCTTTTACATTCGGGGGCTGCAGGCTTCGTAGTTTTCTGCTGGGGGGTTGGCTTCTCCACTCCCTTCCGCCGGGGGCCCCATCAAATTCCCGGGGCATGATGGGAATGTGATGTCATAAAGGTTGGGGTCGCAGGGTGACCACGCCCCATGCCTATTTAAGTCGATGCGCACCGCTCAGACGCCATTACAGCGGGAGAGCTCCTCGTGTCAACATCGCTGGAACAGAAGAAGGAAGAAGATAGCGGAGAGAAGCCCTGGCCCCCGCAGAGGAGCCAGGCAGAAGAGGCAACAGAGAAGACAGCGGAGAGAAGCCTGGGGGGGTGGCGTACCCCCCGGCAGAAAACAAGGAAGCCCGGGCCCCCCGGCGGAAGGCAGCGGAGAAGCCTGGGGGGTGGCTCACCCGGCACAAAACAACGAAGCCCGCGCCCCCGAATGTTAAAGAGCTTAAAGGGGGTGGGGGGCTTCGGCAGAAGGCAGCGGAGAAGCCTGGGGGTGGCGCCCCCCCTGGCAGAAAACGAGGAAGCCCGGTGCCCCAGCGGAAGGCAGCGGAGAAGCCCGGGGAGGTGGCCCACCCCCCAGCAGAAAACTATGAAGCCCGCGGCCCTCCCTTATGTAAAAGAGCTTAAAGGGGGTGGGGAGCCCCTGCAGAAGACCCCCCCAGCTGACAAATAAATTATTTTAAAAATCTGTGTGGTGTTTTTTTTTTACTTTACATTTTTCCCCCAGGTGAATGGGTAGGGGTACAATGTACCCCATACTCATTCACATAGGGTGGGGGGCCGGAATCTGGGGGCCACCTTATTAAAGGGGGCTCACAGATTCTGATAAGCCCCCCGCATACCCCGACAACCAACGGCCAGGGTTGTCGGGAAGAGGCCATTGTCCCTATCGACATAGGGACAAGAGTGCCCCCCTGCCCTAAAGCACACACTCCCCCATGTTGAGGCATGTGGTCTGGTACGTCTCAGGAGGGGGGCACTCGCTTGTCCCCATCCCTATTCCTGTCTGGCCAGACTGCGTGCTTGGATAAGGGTTTGGTACGATCCAGATGAAGTCTAAGGCCTAAGGCCTAATGTGCCCCAGAGGGGAACCCACGCCATTTTTTTTAATTTGGTGTGAAGTTCCCCATCATGGTCAGCATCCCCCGCTTGCCCCTAGTCCCGACGTGGGTGCCCGGCGGGCGCGATCATTGCCGTGCACCCGTGATTGCTCTTTACAAAGTGAGAACCCAGGAATTGTGTGTGTAAACACACAGCTCCCGGTCCTGTCAGGGGGACACATGCCTGATCGTCTGTTCATACAATGTATGAACAGCGATCTGTCATTTCCCCTAGTCAGTTTCACCCCCCTTCAGTTAGAACACACGCCAATTTTGTTTGGGAGCCACGTCGCACGACCGCGCAATTGTCAGTTAAAACTACGCAGTGCCGAATCGCAAAAACTGGTCCGGTCATATCAGGAATATGGTCCGGGGCTCAAGTGGTTAAAAGATAACAAAACAGTAAAGTTAGCCAATTTTTTTGTGATATTGTGAAAGATGATGTTACACTGAGTAAATAGATACCTAACTTGTCACACTTCAATATTGCACACACTCATGGAATGGCGCCAACCTTTAGGACTTTAAAATCTCCATAGGCGACGCTTGTTTTTCTTTTACAGGTTACCAGTTTAGAGTTACAGAGGATGTCTAGTGCTAAAAGCATTGCTCTCGCTCTAACGCTAATACCTCACATGTGTGGTTTAAACGGCGTTTACATATTTGGGCGGGACTTACATGCGTGTTCGCTTCTGAGTGTGAGCTACTAGGGACAGGGGCGTTTTAATTATTATTATTATTTTTTTACATAATAATTCATTAAGACCTCAAATCTGTCCTTCAGGCTGGAAAGCGTGCGATCGGGGAAAAAAACACAGATCTCATGCTTTCAGCTTTGTTTATGTTGCTGCCTCTGCATTTCTGGTGAACTGAGCATGCCCAGGGACTTAGAATTTTTGATGTTGCTTTTTGTGTGTGAACATCACTTGGATGTCTCTGAGCATGCTTATAGAGCATGTTTTTTGGGTTAGTAATTTAAGGACATCCTTAACAGGTGTACCCACTTACAAGCGCACCCAATGTAGAGACTGAACTTTGTCCATGTGTTTTCAATTGCATCATTAGCACACAAGCCTATGTTATATAAAGCGTTTTTTAGAGCATTTGTTAGCTGCCCTGAGAGAGGGCAGGTTGTGTGTGTGTGTGTGTGTGTGTGGGGTAAGAATTTTTTTGCTAAACAGATATGTTTTTGATCAAGGTTTTTTGGCAATGTATGTTTTTTTTTACGGCGTTCACTTTGATGTATTTGTGCTGCATTATTTTGCTAAATATTTCTCAAGATGTTGTGACTAATGTTTCAATCCTGTGTCTGGGTCTATTCTGTTGTTTCCAAAGCATAAACCATATGCTGTTTACTGTCTTAAATGAACCTATGTTTATTTTTATTTTTTAATATATATATATTTTTTTGTTTTCCTTGTTTTGTTGACCAATACAATTACTTTCAAATTTTGAAGTTTGTTTTTTGTTACTTTTTCTTGCTACAGATTTTGACAGCTGCAGCTGAAATAGGTTTGGCCTAACAAATCAGTTGTGATTTGTCTCAAAGCTCCTTTCCTGACGCATCTTCATGGCAGCACACACACTGGGTTGTGACTCCGCCCCCACAACCTGACAGGATTGGTTAGCTATAAATCTGAGTGGGAGACACCCAGCATCATTCTCTTTTTTTATCCTCACCTGAACAGGACGAACGGACGTACAGCTTGCCTCCTACCGCTATCGCCCCAGCAGGTTCAGCCTCTCCTGTTTGGAAGTCCCCCCTGTACAGTCTCTAATAGAGCTCTATGGCGGGAACCCCGCTCTGGTGGTCTCGGGGGTCAAAATCCCGGCAAATACCTGGCATCCTACAAGCTCTAAATGAGCTTAGATTTGGCAGTGGCTCCCCTTACCTGTCTGCGTTTCAACATTTTCTTTCGGCTGTCTGGGTGCACAGATCCCTCTTCCATGCTGTTTTTTCCTTTGGTCTATTTTCAAAGTTCTGGAGCCCGCAGACCTGCTGGGCCTTGTTGTCCCACGCTCCGAGCGCCCCCTGGCTGCTCTGCGCATGCGCGCAGCGGAGCAATAACGTCAGGGACATCCTTTGCCCTCTTCCAAGATGGCGCGGGGTCGCGCGCGGCGCTACTGCGCATGCGCGATCGCGTCATCATTGCCGCGACGGCGGCGCCAGTTTTAAATGGGAAATCCTTTCCTTTCTTCCCGAGGTTGCTGCTCTGCCCCAACTTCACTGGTCTTTTTTGCCCCAGGTATGTTTGGTTCCTCTCCCTGGCTAGAATGGCTGTTCCCTTCTCCTGCCTAAACCTTTATTTTACCCCTTTTTTTTCTTTGCTTCCTCCAGCTGCTGCTCCTGCCTACCTCTGTGCTTTATGGAGACCACTGCCCTAGCAGACCACTGTCAACAAACAAGGTATGGAGGCCGTCAATAGAGGTAAGTAGGGAAGAGAAAAAAAAGAGCCGGCCACTAAACACTGCCTTTTTTCGCAGTCCCATCAGGCCCAGCGATGCAAGCCCACGGCGCAGGGAGAGATCCAGACATTCATCAAGGAGATCCCGCAGAAGTCGGTCAAGAACCTCCTCCCGCTACCGCCGGTCTAGGCGCAGCCGATCACGCCACAGCCGATCTCGCGTCACCATACGCGTCCTGCGGCTAATGCCTATTAGCCTGTCGCACCTGCTTCAATGAAGCAGTTGAAGAAAGGGAGGTGGACGCCAGGACAGCTACAAGTCTTGCCAGAGAACCAGTACGAGATTCAAACTGGACTATGGCCCCTCTGGCCGGTGGCGACCCCACCCCAGGCACATCATCGGCTTTCGACCCCTATGCCCAGCTAGCGGGGACCCTGTCCAACCAGGAAGAGCATGAGATGAGATCAGGATTTGACTTCAGCCTAGTTGAACCCTTTGCACGCTCCATTAAGGAGGCTATAGGCTGGGAGGAACCCGTGGCAGAACCAAAGGTTGGGAAGTATTTTCCCGAATTAAGGAGGGATCCGGAACTATTTCCGTTCATAGAGGAACTGGAAGATCTCATTAAAGATGAGTGGGAAAAACCGGACAGACGGCCCAGCCTCTCTAATAAGCTCGCTAAGCTGTACCCGCTAATGGAGTCCAAGGTGTCCCCCCTCATTAACGCTCCCGTTGTAGATTCATCCCTGATGCGGCTCGCCCGTCATGTCACTTTGCCGATAGAGGACGCGGTCTCTTTCCGAGATGTGCTTGACCGCAAGATGGATTTGGAATTGAAGAAGTCGTACTCTTCAGCAGGGGGAGCGTGTAGACCAGCGATTGCCACGGCTGCAGTTGCCAGAGCCATGTCCACTTGGGCAGCCAACGCGGAGAGGGCCCTCCTAGAGGGCACCGACCAGGAGGAGGTAATATCCTCTTTGCAAGAAATCAGGCTTGCGGGAGACTTTGTGGCAGGAGCCTCAGTGGATGTCATTTGCTCCTCGGCTCGTTCCATGTTAGCCTCGGTAATGGCTCGCAGAGCCTTGTGGCTGAAACCATGGGTCGCTGACTCAAACTCTAAGTCCAACTGGTGCAAGATCCCGTATGATGGCGTAAACCTGTTTGGTGCGAAATTGGATTCGGCAATCTCCAAAGTTACCGGAGGAAAGTCGGGGCTTATCCCCTCCGACAGGAGGCCCAAGCCCCAGAGAGGGCCTACCCTCAGGCGCAATCTGCCCGATAGGTACAGAGAAGCCAGAAATTACCGCCCAGGCAGGGAATTTAGAAGAGATGGGAGATCTACTCGCCCCCCCTTTGCTAGGGGTCAGAAGATCAAGGCCATTACCACAGGGGACCAGCAAAAGTCTTTTTGAAAATTCGCCTGCCCACCCAGCTCAGGTGGGCGCCCGGCTCAGGAATTTCGCACAGGTTTGGGCAGAGCACATAGAAGACCAATGGGCCCTTTCCACGGTCAAACAAGGCCACAGATGGAGCTTTATGGGGGCATTGCCTCACACGGTTTTTCAACCCACCAAAATTCCTTCTTCCCCAGACAAGAGGAAACTTCTCCTGCAGTACATCGTAGAAGTCCCTTCCCACCAGAGAGGCAGGGGATTTTATTCCCCTCTGTTTCTGGTGCGAAAGAAATCAGGAGATCTTCGGCCCGTATTGGACCTCAAACGCCTAAACAAAAGGATCCAGATAGAAGCTTTCAAGATGGAAAGTCTCCAGTCTATCCTTCTGGCAGTGAACTTAGGAGATTGGATGCTGTCCGTCGACCTATCAGACGCCTACCTTCACGTGCCAATCCACCCCGCTTTTCAGAAATTACTTCGCTTTTCCATCGGACAACACCACTTCCAATTCCGATGCCTACCCTTCGGCATCTTTTCGGCACCCAGGACATTCACAAAGGTCCTCCTCCCGCTCATAGCACTCCTCAGGGAGAGGGGCCTGCGGGTTCACCATTACTTGGACGACATACTGCTCCTAGCGGCAGATCGAGAGACTCTGCTCCTCCAACGCAAAATTCTAATCTCAACCCTTCAGAGCTTCGTGTGGCTAATCAATTGGCAGAAGAGCAGCCTACAACCCTCACAAACAATGACATTCCTCGGAGCACAGTTGGATACGAGACAGAACAGGGTGCGGTTGCCCCTAGAAAAGATGGAACCCCTAGCTCGGAAGGTGCAAAATCTACTATCCTCCAAATCTACGTTGGCCAGGTCCTGCCTCAGCCTGCTGGGCTCTATGTCTTCAACTATTCCCATGATCCAGTGGTCCCAGTGGCGAATGAGATCTTTACAAAACACCTTTCTCAGACAATGGGACAATGCTATAGGACAATGCTATAGGACCCCATACCCATAAAGCTTTGCTCACCTTTAGCACTGGTGTTCCTTTTTTGTCCTCCTCCATGGATTTCTAGGATATGTGTTCTTTCAGGACGTCCAACTCGAGCAAGATGGATGGCACACCACAGCGGTGCAGCTCGGATCCCAGCCATGGGCGGGTGGAGAGCTTTTGCAGCATGTGCACTTGTTGTGCCTGGCTGCGTGTGCCGAAGATCCTGGATCCCACTGGCTGTCAGTGGCAAGGTCTGTTTTTCCTCCATGGCAGCCGCATCTGTTTCTCCTGTTGTCTGTATACTTTTCTTTATTTTCCCCTTAGGTAATGCGATGGCGGCTGGAACGCTTCTGCGTTCCAGCTGTCCTGGTTGTTTCCGGGTGAGCGGTGAGCGCGCGTGCGCAGTGGCCGCCTCCAGACCGAGGCTTGGCTCGCTCACGCGCAGTTCGGTGTTCTCGCGGCGGCCACGCAGGCGCCGCTGAGACGCTCTGTACCGCGCAGGCGCACGAGCTGGTGACGTATGACGTCATCGCGAGGGCTTTTTAAAAAACAGCTGCTCGCCCTATACTGGTGGGAACGCATATTCCTGAACAGGCGAGCAGCTGATATCTTCCACCATAAACGGCTTCAGGTTAGTAGTGATAGGTAGGTTTTATTTGTTTTATTTCTATGTATGTTTCGTTCCAGGGATGTGTTTGTGATATACAGATGGGGGTCTTGAATGGGAACAGCGCCTTACTTGACTTCTGCTCTCAGGTCCTAGGGTCCTTATCTAGTATCGCCCTGTCACAGTGGTCCAGGCTTCATGGATCAGTCACCGCCCGCACATGGCCAGTCCTCACGCACAAGGTATGTGCGGGTGAGGGGAGGGCGTAGGGTTGCGGGACTCTGTTGAAATCTTTCTTGACCCTTTCTGTGATTCTTTCTCTAGCCCTTCCCATTCGGATCCTCGTGTACTATCAAATCAGTCCACCTCAGACCTTGCCAGACCACGTCAGTCTTCATCCTCTAAATCAGTAAAACGCAGGTCTTTATCTACCTCTCATCATCAGGGGAGAAGGTCACATTCCTCCTCAAAACACCGCTCCCACCGCCACGATGATCGCTCCAGTCGTAGAGCATGCTGGGGTTGCAGTACTCAGGTCCCGGAGGGCAAATCTTTATGCAATTGGTGCTATGCCCAGGCGGTTGGTGAAAAGAAAACAGAAGATCGGCGGATCGAGTCCCTGGTTGAACGCGTGGTGCAAAGGTCCCTAAGGGAGAGGGACACGTCTCTCACGCACGGGCAAGCCAATATCGCTGGATTGGGTCCCGAGGCCGATGAGTTCCAGGAGGATCCAGGCCCCTCCCAACCTCGCGCCTCTACTCCAGCGGCCCCTGAGGGCGACTTGGAAAGCGATGAGGAAGATCTAGAGTTTGACTTTGCCCAAGTAACCCCACTTATCAAGGCCGTCAAGGAGGCACTTCGGTGGGAAGATTCATCCTCTGCCCCAGCTAAACAGACAAAGTACTTCAAACGTCTGGGAAAAGAGCGCCCAAGCTTTCCATTACTTGCAGAGCTAAATGGCATCTTCGAGTGGAGCAAGGTGGACAAAAAGTCCTCTATGTCTAATAAAGCTTCTCGCTTGTACCCGTTTAAAGCGGAGGATGTCATATACCTGGAAAACATCCCGTCAGTAGGCGCTGCAGTGATGCGTTTGGCCAAGCACGTAACGCTACCTCTGTCCGATTCTGTGTCCTTCAAGGATGGTCTTGATAGAAGAATGGACCAAGATCTAAAGAGAATATATGGTCTGGCCGGTACGGCTTGTAAGCCCGCTTTAGCCTTAGCAGCTCTTTCTAAAGCAATGGAAGTCTGGACGGAGAACGTGGACTCTTTTCTGATGGGCATTTCAGAAGAACTGGCCGGGAGTTCAGCAATATCAGAGCTAAAACTAGCAGTGTCGTTCCTGGAAGAAGCTTCTGTGGATCTGGTTCGGCTGTTAGCCAGAATCATGCTGTCCTCGGTTACGGCCAAGAGGGCCTTGTGGTTACGCCCCTGGGTCGCTGACCCTTCATCGAAGCAGAGCTGGTGTAAGATCCCCTTCGAAGGTTCATCATTGTTTGGCAACAAGTTGGACGATGCCATTTCCAAAGCCACAGGGGGTAAATCGGGGGTTCCTTCCACAGGACAGACGTCAGTAAGGGAAGAGGAGACCACAGTACAGGAGGCGTAGCCCGGATCGCACAAGGGAAGCCCGTGCCTATAGACCAGGCGGAAATTTCAGGAGAAATTGGGGTAGGGGCCAGATGTCCTCCCGTAAACCAGCATCTACAATTCAGGTGTCCAGTGGGCGCGAGCAGGGGAAGTCTTTTTGACACGAAGCACGTCCAGGCGGTCCAAGTGGGGGCAAGACTGCAAAGCTTTTGGCACGTCTGGGCGGCCTTGATCACGGACCCGTGAGTCATCAAGACGGTGTCTTCAGGCCACGTCTGGTCCTTTGCCAGCATTCCCCTCCCAGGTTCGTCCCCACCCTACTTCCAAAATCAGCAGAACAAAAGCAAGTTCTCCTGTCCTACGTGGACCTGTTGAAGGCTCAAGGGGCAGTGAGATGCGTCCCAAAGGACGAACTGTTTCATGGGGTATATTCCCCCCTCTTCCTTGTTCAAAAGAAGAACAGCTCGTGGCGACCAGTCATAGACTTAACCTACCTAAACTGGTTCATAGAACACGGGCGGTTCAAGATGGAGACCCTGTCCACTATCCAATTAGCCATTCAACCGGGAGACTGGATGATTTTAATAGATCTGAAGGATGCGTATTTCCATGTGCCAGTGGCAGCAGAACTTCAGAGGTACCTCAGGTTTCATGTGGGGCAGGAGCACCTCCAATTCATTTGTCTACCTTTCGGGCTGACAACGTCCCCGCGAGTCTTTACGAAGACCCTACTAGCAGTTGTGGCCTTTATCAGGCTGAGGAAGATACTTCTTTATCATTACCTGGACGACCTCCTGGTCTTGTCTCAAGACAGGGCTCATCTTCTGGCACAGAGGGATCAAGTGATCTCGATCCAGACCGAATTCGGCTGGCTTCTAAATCTGGAAAAAAGCCACCTGGAGCCATCACAACGTTTAGTATATCTGGGAGCCCAGTTCGACAGCAGAGGAAACTATCTCCCTTCAGTTAGAGAAGATTCCCGTGATCCAGGGGAGGATCGCCAAGGCTCTAGATGTCCGTTATCTGAGAGCCTCTCAGTGTCTGGAATTATAGGCACAATGGTTTCAACATCTCCCATGGTGAAGTGGGCATTGTGGAGGCTACGTCATTTTCAGTTCGGTTTTCTCAAACAATGGAAGTCCGGGAACAAGAACCAAATGATTCACATCTCATCATCCATGAGGAACAGCCTCTTCTGGTGGCTTCAGCGGAAGAATCTACTGAATTGCCATTCCATCGCTCCAGTGTCCTGGGTTTCGGCGACGACAGATGCCAGTGGTTCCAGTTGGGGAGCCCTGTGCGGCACAGAGATCGCACAAGGCAAGTGGGATGCCCGCCTTCGCAACCCAGGCTCGAATGTCCTGGAGATAAGGGCGGCTTGGTGTGCCCTTCAATCCTTTCCCCAGCTCCTGAAGGGGGAGTCGGTATTGCTGAAAATGGACAACACCACGGCAGTGTCTTATGTCAAGAGACAAGGAGGGACAAGGAGTTTAGCTCTTTTGCAGGAGGTCGAACCGATCTTGGGCTGGGCCCAGAAGAATCTGGCCAACCTGTCTGCTGTCTATATTCCCGGAAAACAGAACTCCCAAGCAGATTTCCTGTCACGCACTCAGGTGGATGTCAACGAATGGTCTCTCCACGAGGAATCCTTTCAGTGAATATATCTTTTCGCCTCTCTGTACAATCACAAGCTGAGGAAGTTTTATACGAGGGGTCACTGCAGTCAAGCAACGGGGACGGATGCCTTGACAAACGGCTGGAGGTTCAAGAGGGCGTATGCTTTTCCCCCATTTTCGGTGATCCTCAAACTCCTACGGAGGCTTCAGTCGGAGTCAGTACAGTTAACACTAGTGGCGCCCTACTGGCCCAACAGGCCGTGGTTCCCTCTTTTGGTCCAACTGAGTTACCGGGACCCAATACCTCTACCAGTCAGACCGGATCTTCTCTCCCAGGGGTCATTCCTTCACCCCGCTCTGTCCATACTGAAACTAGCGGTCTGGTTCTTGAGAGGAAGAGGTTAGAAGCCCTTGGTTGCACCCCCAAGGTGATCGCAACCCTGATGAGCTCAAGGAGGTCAAGCACGAATAAAGTCTATGGGAGAGTTTGGGCGAAGTTTGTGGAATTTTCTTTAACATCGTGCTCATCGTTTACAAGTCCAGGAGTACAGGACATCTTAAAGTTCCTTCAAACGGGGTTAGATCTTCCCTTATCAGTGAGTTCCTTGAGAGTGCAAGTATCAGCATTATCTGCTTTCTCCGGAATATCGTGGGCAGCACATCCGCTAGTCAAACAATTCTTCCGTGGAGCTTCAAGGATAAGGCCTCAAAGAAAGCCAAGATTCCCAAAGTGGGATCTCCCCTTAGTTCTGGATTTCTGAGTGAACTTAATACATCAGAGTCTTCTCTGTCCTCTCTGAAGGATTTCTCAGCCAAACTTGCCTTCCTGGTCGCCATTACTTCGGCTAAAAGAGTCTAAACTATTTTTTGTTCAAGCATACCTACCCGTGTGGTTGGCTAGTTATTTCCCACACGTAGGCTGCCATGGAGTCTGTCAGGAAAAGGGAAAATTTATTATCAAATACTTACCGTAATTTTCCTTTCCTGATGGACTCCATGGCAGACGGAGTACCCACCCTGTATGCATGGAGTCGGCTAGTTACGGAACACCAGTGCTAAAGGTGAGCAAAGCTTTATGGGTATGGGGTCCTATAGCATTGGAGAGGAGGCGGGATTAACCCACACGTAGGCTGCCATGGAGTCCATCAGGAAAGGAAAATTACGGTAAGTATTTGATAATAAATTTTCCCTTTTCACATTATCACTAAAAATTGTGCTAACTTTACTGCTTTGTTATTTTTTAATTCATGAAACCGTTTTTATTTTGGCAAAAAAAAAAAGGCATTTATAAAATTATTGCGCAAATACCGTTGGAAATAAAAAAAAAATGACCGCCACTTTATTCCCTAGGGTGTCTGCTAATAAAGTATATATAATATTTGGGGGTCCTGAGTAATTATCCAGGAATAAAATATAATTTTTACATGAAGGAGAGAAGTGCCAGAATATGTGTGGTATGGAAGTGGTTAAAGTGAAACAATAAAAGTGAAATATTCCTTTAAATTTCATACGGGGGGGGCGGGGGGTATAACATGCCTATGAAGTAGTGCATGTTTCCCGTGCTTAGAACTGTCCTTGTACAAGATGTCATTTCTGAAGTGAAAAAAAAGTAATTTAAAAGTAATCATGGCTATAAAGAATACAGTCATTGCTCATTAAAAAAAAAATGTGGGGCTCCCCCCAAATTCAATTACCAGGCCCTTCAGGTCTGGTATGGATTTTAAGGGGAACTCTACAGCAAATTAAAAAAAATGGCGTGGAGTTCCCCCAAAAATCCACACCAGACCCTTATCCGAGCATGTTAACCTGGCCGGCCGCAGAAAAAAGGGGGGGACAGAGTGCGGCCCCCCTCTCCTGAACCGTACCAGGCCACATGCCCTACACATGGGGAGGGTGCCTCCCCAAAGCACCTTGTCCCCATGTTGATGGGGACAAGGGCCTCATTCTCACAACCCTGGCCGGTGGTTGTGGGGGTCTGCGGGCGGGGGGCTTATCAAAATCTGGAAGACCCCTTTAACAAAGGGGACCCCCAGATCCCGCCCCCCCTGTGTGAAATTGTAATGGGTACATTGTACCTCTACCATTTCACCCAAAAAAGTGTCAACAAATTTAAAAAATGACAATAGCCGGTTTTTGACAAGTCTTTTATTAACCACTTAAGGACCCCCGCACGCACATATACGGCCACAGAATGGCACGTACAGGCACAAGGGCGTAAATTTACGTCCCTGCCTAAGTGGGGTTCGGGGGTCCCCCTGGCTCCGGGAGCGATCCGGGATGAGCGGGCGGATGTCGGCGTTTACCCGCCCCCCCGCGATCGCTCCCAGCCAATGCGCGTGCTCCCAGCTCCTGTCACTTCCTCCTCCTGTGTTTACACAGGAAGGAGGAAATTATGTAATCTCTCATCGCAGCGGTGTTTCCCACCGCTGCTGATGAGAGAAGACATCACAAGTAAGTGTGCACCAACACAACACTGACACACACTCACATAGGCACATTAACCCCTTGTGATCGCCCCCCCCCCCACCCCCCTGTTACAGTGTCACTGAATGCAGTGATCTAATCACTGCATTTAGTGTCAGTGTGACAGGCAGTGTAAAAAACAGTTAGTGTTAGGTCCAGGGTAGCCCCCCCACCCCCCCTAATAAAGTTTTAACCCCCTGATCACCGCCCTAGTTAACCCTTTCACTCCCTATTGCCAGCATCACTAAGCGATCATTTTTCTGATCGCTGTATTAGTGTCGCTGTTCCCGCTAGGTAGCTATTTTTTTTTATTGCGATTTTTTTTTTTACTAAAGACATGTGGCTAAATAAATTTTGGCCTAAATGTTTGACTAAAATTTAGTTTATTTGATTTTTTTTTAACAAAAAGTAAAAAATAGTGTTTTTTTTTTCAAAAATGTCGCTCTATTTTTGTATATAGCGCAAAAAATAAAAATCGCAGAGGTGATCAAATACCACCAAAAGAAAGCTCTATTTGTGGGAAGAAAAGGACGCAAATTTTGTTTGGGAGCCACGTCGCACGACCGCGCAATTGTCTGTTAAAGCGACGCAGTGCCGAATCGCAAAAACACCTTGGGTCATTTACCAGCGTATTGGTCCGGGTCTTAAGTGGTTAATATCTCTTCTTCCTCCTTCTTTTTTTTTCTTCTTTCATTCAGGTTTCTTCCTCCATCTTTTTTTTCCTCTGCTTCTTTCTTGGGTCTTCTCGTCCGCATCTTGACCGCCGTCTTGTTTCATCTTCTTCTCCTTCCGTCGGCCTTCTTCTTCCCCGGACACTGCGCTTGAAATTGAAGTCCCCACCATGTGACGCTCCTGTGACCCCACCCCCCTCTGACTCCATGGGTAAACTCATAAGAAAGTCCCTGTGTGGTACATGTGCATCAGAGGGGGGCGGGGTGACAGGAGCGTCACGCGGCGGGGAATTAAATTTCAATCGCAGCGTCCGGGGAAGATGAAGCAGCGCAAGATGCGGACAAGCTTCCAATTGAATTCCCCGCCGTGTGACGCTCCTGTGACCCCGCCCCCCTCTGACGCACATGTACCACACAGGGACTTTCTTATGGGTTTACCCGTGGCGTCAGAGGGGGACGGGGTCACAGGAGTGTCACACGGCAGGGACTTCAATTTCAAGCCCAGCGTCCGGGGAAGAAAAAGAAAATGCGGGACGAGAAGGCCTACGGAAGGTGAAGAAGATGGAACAAGACGCCGGTCAAGATGCGGACGAGAAGACCAAAGAAAGAAGCAGAGGAAGAATAAGAAGCTGGAGGAAGAAACCCGAATGAAAGAAGAAAAGAAGAGCGGAAAGAAGATAATAATAAAGGAATTGTCGAAAACCGGCTATTGTCACTTTTTACATTTTTGACACTTTTTTGGGGGGGAAATGGTAGAGGTACAATGTACCCCATTACCATTTCACACAGGGGGGGGGGCGGGATCTGGGGGTAAAAGGGGTCTTCCAGATTTTGATAAGCCCCCCGCCCACAGACCCCCACAACCAACACCCAGGGTTGTGGGGATGAGGCCCTTGTCCCCATCAACATGGGGACAAGGTGCTTTGGGGGGACCCCAAAGCACCCTCCCCATGTTGAGGGCATGTGGCCTGTTAAGGTTCAGGAGAGGGGGGTGCCGCACTCTGTCCCCCTCTCTTTTCTGCAGCCGGCCAGGTTAACATGCTCGCATAAGGGTCTGGTGTGGATTTTTGGGGATACTCCACGCCATTTTTTTTTACGGTGGGGTTTCCCTTAATATCCATACCAGACCTGAAGGGCCTGGTAATGGAATTTAGGGGGGCCCCACGCTTTTTCTTTTTTTTTTAATGAATTAATTTGCTCAGAATTGCCGGAGCTGACAATTCATTATAGCCGCGAGTATATTTTTAAATTACTTTTTTTCCTTTAGAATGTCATTTTGTGCAGGGACGGTTCTAACCACAGGAAAAATGCGCTTTTTCACATGCTAACTTTACACCCCCCCAGGTACGAAATTTCAAGTAAAATTTCACTTTTATTGTTTCACTTTAAGCATTATTAAATTCACTGCTCCCGAAAAAACGTCAGTTTAAAAAAAAAAAAAAAACAAAAAACATTGATACATGTCCCCTGGGTCCCCAAACACTTTTTAGGACAAAACTTGCATATTAACCTTTAAAATTAACACTTTTGATTTCTCCCATAGACTTCTAAAGGGAGACCGGCGGCGGCGGCTTTACATATTAATTGCATTGCGCCTGGTTCATGCGCCTAATTAAGGATTCATCCAGAGTACTAATTAAGCCATTAACCGGCACAGCGCATTGATAATAGTAAATCAGCCCCAGTGTGTAATGTGGTTGATTTCCAGGCTTTTGCAATGGTTTGTTTTGCAGCTGTAGTAATTGGGAGTAAAAGTTTGAACTGGCGGTGTGTTAACCACTTCAATACCAGGCTTTTATACCACCTCCATACCGGGCCTATTCTGGCACTTCTCTCCTACATGTACAAATTATAATTTTTTTGCTAGAAAATTACACAGTACCCCCAAACATTATATATGTTTTTTTAGCAGACACCCTAGGGAATAAAACGATGGTCATTGCAATGTTTTATCTTGCACGGTATTTGCGCAATAATTTTTCAAACACCCTTTTTTTGGAAAAATAATTGTTTCATGAATTAAAAAATAACAAAACAGTAAAGTTATCCCAATTTTTTGTATTATGTGAAAGATTATGTTACACAGAGTAAATAGATACCCAACATGTCACGCTTTAATTATGCGCACACTCATGGAATGGTGGCAAACTTCGGTACTTAAAAATCTCCATAGGCAACGCTTACATTTTTTTTTACAGGTTACCAGTTTTAATTTACAGAGGAGATCTAGTGCTAGATTTGTTGCTGGCACTCTAGCGCACGCGGCGATACCTCACATATGTGGTTTAAACAGCGTTTACATATGTTGGCGGGACTTACGTGTGCGTTCGCTTCTGCACGTGAGCTACCGGGGACAGGGGCGTTTTAATTTTATTTTTTTCACTTTTATTTATTTTTTTACTTATTTTTTATTTATTTTTTTTTACCCTTTTTTTTATTCCTATTACAAGGAATGTAAACATCCCTTATAATAGGAAATGTGTGTGACAGGTCCTCTTTAAGGAGAGATGCAGTGTCAATAAGACCTCACCTCTCCTCCAGGCTGGAAACCATGAGATCGGTGAAAAAAAATTCACTGATCTCATGAATTGTTGCTTACAGCCGCAATCGCGGCTTTGTTTACTTACGGGGACCCGGGCGTGACGTCATCACATCGCGCCCGGGTCCTCCGACGGTCATAGAGATGACTGGTGACCATCTGGTCACCAGTCATCTCTATGCTTCCTGCCGACGCTGGACGATTCGTTCTCCGGCCCCCCGAAGGCACGGGAGAGCGCGGAGAAGCACCGGATGGTGGCGGGAGGGGGGGATGTCCCCTCCCGCAGCCTGTAAGAATGATCAAGCGGTGGAACCGCCGCTATGATCATTCTTATGTCGTGCAGAATCGCCGGCTTAACAAGAGGATATCTGGATGATGCCTCTGGCTGCAGGCATCATTCAGATATCCACTAGTGTTGCTCACGAATATTTGCATTGCGAATATTCGTTACGAATATTGCATATTCGAGTATTCGCGAATAACTCGAATATCGCGGTGAATATTCGCTATTGCGAATATTCATATTTTTTCAAATTTATTTTTAAAACAGATCACATCCTAGTGATCTCCATCGACGTCTAAAAGCATTGCTGGTATGATTAGAGACCCTGGGCCGAGTAGCTGAGGCGATCCTTTTATGTTGCCGAATATTCGAAATGCGAATATTCGTATTACGAATATTCGCGAATGCGTTCTCTGCCCTTCTGTGTTTTGTGTATAAAAAAATAAATAAAAATTAGCTTTAGTTTAGTCATATAAGTTTGTGTAAGTAGAGTTCGTGTTTAGTGCCTATTAGTTTAGTAATCCAGGAAATGATCTCCGTTTTCACGTGTTGACGAGAATTTCGCAATCAATTTCGCATTCGCACTAGCGAAATTTCGCAAATTTTTTTTTTTTGATAAAATATCACGAATATTCGATATTAACGAATATTCGCGAATACGTTCTCTGCCCTTCTGTGTTTTGTGTATATAAAAAAAAAAAATTTGCTTTAGTTTAGTCATATAAGTTTGTGTAAGTAGAGTTAGTGTTTAGTGCATATTAGTTTAGTAATCCAGGAAATGATCTCCGTTTTCGCGTGTTGATGAGAATTTCGCAATCAATTTCGCATTCGCACTAGCGAAATTTCGCAATTTTTTTTTTTTTTGATAAAATCTCACGAATATTCGATATTAACGGATATTCTTCTATATATTCGCGAAATATCGCGAAATCGAATATGGCGTATTCCGCTCATCACTAATATTCACCTGCAAAGCCCAGGCCGTCATTTGACGTCCACTTAGGATGGGAGATCCCATCTCTGGACGTCAAATGACAATGGGCTGGTTTTGAAGTGGTTAAAGATTGTGGTTTGTTATTCAGGATTGCTATCGTTGGGTCAGGAGGTAAGTTCGTTTTGAAAATGGAGAGAATATTGAATATTTCTGACCAAAAGGTTCAGACTTTGGAACAATTCCACCAAATATGTACAGTGGAACCTCGGATTACAAGCATAATCCGCTCCAGGAGTATGCTCGTAATCCAAAGTACTCGCATATCAAAGCGAGTTTCCCCATTGAAGTCAATAGAAACAAAAACAATTTTTTCCACGTTCACTTCAATGGGATTCAATACCGCATGCGGCCAGAGAAGGGGGGTGCTGGAGAGCCTCGGAAATGGCTGAAAAAGGCCTGAGGACTCTTTGGCTACCTGAGATTTGCCAAGGTCAGCCATGCTGTCCTCGAGCCTTTCCATGCATTTCTGAATTGCACCGATCGGCTGCAATAGGTGATGTTCGCGGATCTGCTCAGCTCCGGCACCCCCCCCACCTCAGGCCAAACATGGTACTGCACACCGCTTTGGCCTGAATCTTGTTTTGCAAGACAACACTCGCAAACTGATTCATGATTTTTTTTAAAATCAAGTGCTGGTATTGCGAAACACTCGTTAACCACATTACTTGCAATCCGAGGTTCCACTATAAATGTGTGCCTATGTCGGAACAGCCTTAAAAGCAATGAGAGGGGTATTGGTGGAGAAATTTTGCGACCTTAGCCAGTACTAGGTACCATCTGGTGAGCACCTTGTAATTGGTCTCTCTAATTTGGAGCCGATATGAGGGGTGAAGGGATAAATATTAGGACATCGTCCGCAAACATACATAATTTATGTTGATGACCTCCTAGTTCAAGGCCTTTTTAAGGGGGCACCCCTGCCTGTTTCCTCTTTCAATGACAAAGGGGTCAGAATGGTATCCAGAGTAGCAAACATATTCTGTCAGGTTTTGATATAAGGAGGAGATCCATCATAGAAAATGTGCTCCGAAACCCCATAGAATGGAGTTAAGATAAGGCCAAGAAAGCAAATTAAATGCCTTTTGTATGTCAATGGTGAGAAAGCAGGCAGGGATGTGGTGGGTATGTGCCATATGGGCTAAAAGAGTAGCGTGACATATGCTGTCACCCACTTGTCAGGATGGGATAAACCCAGTCTAATCTTTATGGATTAGGGATCCTATAAAGTGGGTTAAGTTGGTTAGAAAGAATTTTAGCAAGTATCTAGATGTCTAAATTGAGTATGGATATAGGTCTGTAGTTGGACCAGGATGTATTGTCAGTATTAGGTTTAGGTATCATAGCGATGGATGCTAGGAGGGATTCTGATGCAAAGGAATGGTTTTAGAGGAGGGAGCTGAAGGCTTCAACCATAAGGGGGGATAGTATAGTAGCAAAATGTTTATAATAGGTTGTTGAGAAGCCATCACGGCCTAGGCGTTTGCAAGGTTTCAATGTTTTAATTGCTGCACAACAGAACAAGGGGAGTTGAATGGAGGATAGAAGGGTATCAAAATGTGTTTGGTCATATTTATAAGTATCTCGATATAGGTTAGTGAGTCCTCTACGGAACTCATGGGGAATCCTGACCTTGATCCAAGTGTAGGCACTGAGGCAGCCCGTAATGAATAAAAAACCTTTCCACTAGAGTTTTTGCTACCATACTGGCTTGTTGGTCCTTAGTGGGGAAGGCTTGAGTGTATTGGGTAAAATGATCTGTCACAACCCGGACATTACTACGTCCACTCAGGTCAGGTTCGAAACACAAGAAATCAATGCACACCAACTTCATTAGTACCTGACTTTAAAGATGGCCCATTGGGGCTGCCCTGCCTGGTAAGGTTTTTCTCTAAATGCATCTGATGCAAGAACGACATTAGCTTTCCACCTCATTTCTCATGGACGGCCAGTAAAATTGATCCCTGACTAACTTGAAGGTTCTGTCTGGGCCTAAGTGACCATGATCATTATGAAGAGCGGTCAACACTATTAGTCAGTGTTTCTCAGGAAGGAACAGTTGACGGACACCTCCTGGTTCTTCCGAAAGGACCTCTCGGGTATCAGAATCCAACCATATTTGTTCCCACTTTCTATAGACTACTTTAGCCCCCTCAATGGAGCTATTCAACAGTATCTGGGGGTCCTGGGCAGCTAACAATTTACTTATAAAACTCCCCAATAGACCTTCCTGTTGTCCCGTCTCATATCCTCTCTTGTCAGTTGAGGCAATTCTTGGCTGTGCACTTGGGTCAAATCACAGTAGTATCTTGGCACTCCCACAGGGGTGACTCCCACATCCAGATGATGTCATTAGACGAAACCGGTCGAGCAGCACAGCATCCAGACGCAAAACACTCGTGAGATATCACATATGCTTGATTTTAATCTTTTTAATGTGAGTACCTGACCTTTTATGTAAAATACATTTTTATCAACAATACTACACTATGTGGGCATTCTCTCTCTTCTGAGCTATATGTCAGACTGAAGGGGTCCAAACAAGTGGATACTTGCCAGAGAGCAACACAGGGCTAATACTGTGAAGGCTTCCTACCCTTAATTGGGTACCTGGATCTGGTGAGTGAGGGACCCAATAGAGCATGAAAAGAGGGATCACAGAGTGAACACTGTCATCTACAATATACTATATGAAGCACAAAGCACCTTTTTTTGCATGGACTGTAAAAAATAGTAGCAGTTGATTTTCACGGCACAGAGCACTTTAACTGTTCATTTATTTATTATTTATTTATCATACTTATTATTTTTATTATTAATTATTATTATTTTTTTTCTGAACCACTACTATGGTCCCTTTGTTTACAAGTTTTTTGGTTCAATACATGGTTTGATTCACACACCAATACCAAGTCCTATGTGGACCTCACTATAAGGATATATTGGATAAGCACTTTATGTATTTTTATTTTTTAATTTTTTTACACATTGTAATTCATTAATTGAGAGGCGCCATCACCTACTATCTCATCCCCATTCACTCCCACAGCTTCGACCTCTATGGCCCCTCTGTGTTTATGCCCTACTCCTGGACACACAGCCTGTACTCCTTCCATGGGTAAATGGACCCAACTCTTCTGGCCAGCGTTGCTGAAATTAGGCTTTCAGGAAAGAGCGTCAGCGTCTAGATTTTCCACTCCTGGTCGGTACTTCAAACAACTGAAATTCAGACAGAGCTGCCAACCACCGATGTTCAATGGCATCTAACTTGGCAGTGGACAGTATGTAATTCAAGGGGTTGTTGTCAGTCTTCATCGCAAAGGTAGCACCATACAAATAGTCATGTAGCTTTTCTACCACAGCTCACTTGAGGGCCAAGAACTCCAATTTGTGTATAGGATAGTTCTTCTCAGGGAAGGAAAGACTGCGACTCGCCTAGTCTACAGCGTGACTTCAGCATGTCACAGTAGGATCGCCTGTCTTCTCCTGAAGTGATTTGCGCTTGCTATTTTCAAGCTGGTGGCGTGAATTTGAGTACCTGCAGATTGCACCTGGAAACTGTCTGTACGACTTTCTCCATACAGTGAGGAACTTGCATCTCCAAGTGTGCTCCTAGTTAATACTGAGCGTGGCTCTTAGCCAGAACTACACAGATCTGAGACTAACAGAAGGACGACTGGTACAGCAAGTGCGGTGAGAGTATTGTAGCAGTACTCCCGAAGGAGCTGCTGAGATATGATGGGATGGCATGTTACCTCATGGCTCTAGTGAAGTGTCTAGAACGATGAATGCAATAGCAGTAAAGGAATGTCTGCAAATAGGAAGTCTCTTTATATGTGCTCTTTATTACCCAGCTGGGTAAAAACAGTTAACAGGTGATGGGAAGGATAGACAAAGGTTTGAAGGAGAACAGCAGATTCAGGCCTTGTATATGGAAACAGTCCTGTCTCTGAGAACAATTTGTTTCTTTCGCCACTCCAGCCTGAGTGGGTATAGCGTACCTGGACAGATCTCTTTCACTGACCTGGCAGCCAGGGAATCGCTCAGAACTTGAGAAGGATTTCTCTGCCACAGACTCTTCTAAATGACCGTCAGGAAAGCGCCTCTGCCACAGGCCTTCCCTGAGTTTAGAAATGGAGGAACTCCTCCCGAGTAAAGGGTTGCCTGAACCTTCCTTCAACGTCGCCCAGGTACCGACTGAGAGAGCAATCGATCCCTCAGTGTCCAGTACCTTGATATCCGATGGTTTGTCTCAATACTGTTGGACCACCAGCCTCTCAATGGCGCTCCTCAAATTGACTCCCCACCAAACAGCTAAACTTGCTTGGGATCTTAAGAAGTGAGAACCCAGTCGATCACTGGGTTCCCGTGCTGCTTGGATCTTCCGGACCAGCTTGGCTCCAGAACCGAGTACACAGTGTAGCACCCACCCCCTGGCCAGGTAGGCCATAACGCTCGGGGCGTGGTGATGTGGCCACCCTAAAGGTGGGTGCCACACTCCAGGAAGAACATCCTAAAAATGGCGTCTGCCTCATAAGTACCCTCTCCCAGCATGCCCGGCGAGGCCCAAGCCTCCTGATTGGTCGCTTGGAGAGAACACCCGAACCTTAGCTTCCACTGCTGCCACCTGTTGACTCGGGGTGGAACTACATCCCAGGCAGGAAAGAACGAGCCCACAGCACAGCCAAGCTGAAACAGAGAGCCTTACAATAATCAGAATTGAGATCAGAGTCACTTACACTCTGACCATCCCATTGAATTTACTAACACCCGTACTTGGAAGTACATGGGCGCTACAGTATCTTAACTTATCTCTCCATGACCTGGTATTGTCCAGTCTGTTTATCTATTGTCTCCCCTGTAAATAGCTCTGCATGATCTATCTGCATTGCAAGCTACAGCCACTGTGCGTCTGCTTAAAATCTCATGTCAAGTTGCTTTTGTCTGGATACAGCAGCGTCATCATGCCCAGCTATCCATGTGATCTATTGAGGGTTGTATTACTACCTAATTAAAGGACTTCTCATCCAACTCCCTCAGTTGTGGATAGGACTAGCAGTTTACCCACGCATCCATCCACCCAACGTATTCTACAAATAGTAGCCTGTCAGATTCATATCATTTGCGTCCGCTCCATAGGGCAAGGGGGGTCGTTTGCCCCCCCCCCCCCCTGGAATCGCCAGGGAGAGCCAGGAGCAGGACCAGAGGACAGAGGGAGGGGAGCACCGTTTTATATCGTTTACCAGGCCTGTGCTTTGTTTGTTCCAACATCTGTTGCCATAGGTAACACTAGATTATTTTCTGATGTGTTTTTAGCAAGTCTGGAAACGCAGAGCAAACACAACACAGAGTTGTAGCCTACGCCATAGTTTCTAGTTGTCCCTTATTTAGAGTGCCTGTCCCTCTTCTGGAATAAAATCCATTTGTTCCTCATTCCAAAAGGTTCCTCTTTTAGACCTGAAATAAATATACTGTCTAAATAGTGTATAGTTTCAGTCAAGGGAAAGGCGTGCTGTGTAATGTAAAGGGGTCCAGTGGTGAAGGGTGCTGTGTAATGTAAAGGGGTTTAGTGGTGCAGGGTGCTGTGTAATAAAAAGGGGGCCAGTGATGCAGGGTGCTGTGTAATGTAAAGGGGGCCAGTGGTGCAGGGTGCTGTGTAATGTAAAGGGGTCCAGTGATGCAGGGTGCTGTGTAATGTAAAGGGGGCCAGTGATGCAGGCTGCTGTGTAATGTAAAGGGAGGTTCCATATGTACTGGCACTTTAAGGCTGGCTCCGCCCAGCAGTGATGACAAGGGTCAAGGGGTACAGTGGCCATCTTAGAGAGTGCTCATGTAGGAAGCAGATAAGATGTACTGTCCTGAGATGCATGTTGCAGTGTACAGCCTGTACTGAATAAACATCCATTGCTCCAGACCAGAGTCTTGTGTCTCTCACAACACACAGGACATCACAGTGGCGACGAGAATGGAATTTACAAAGTTTCTATCAGTCTGAGAGATAGAGAGAGACAAGGACATTGTGGATTGTCACCTGGATAAAAGCAGTCACAGATCCCAGCAGGAAAATGTCATTAATCGGGACATTGAGTGAGTTTGATGGAGAACAGACATCCTGGAGTTCCTGGGTTGAGAGGCTGGAACAGTATTTTAGTGCAAATGACATCACAGACAACAGGCAAGTGGCAGTTTTTCTTACATTGGTCGGGTCCAAAACGTATGACACTCTTAGAGATCTGCTTTCCCCTGTAAAACCTTCAGCTAAGACATTGGCAGAGCTGCTGACACTGCTAGAGGATCACTTACAGCCCAAACCACTAGAAATAGCAGAAAGATTTCGCTTCTATCAGAGGCAGCAGCAGACAGGTGAAGAGATTAAAGCTTATGTGCTCGCCCTTCGCAGACTAGCCTCTACCTGTTCTTTTGGGGACTAATTACCTACTGCACTGAGAGATAAATTTGTTATGGGACTGCATTGTGAGTTGACACAAAAGAGACTGTTAACAGAGAAAGACCTTACCCTTACAAAGGCAATTGAGATAGCTTCAGTGATGGAAATGGCTGTGAAAGATACAGAGCAATTGAACCCCCAGAGCAGAAGGAAAGAGGTGAAGCAGGAAGTTTTCAGAACAGCAGTCAAGCCAACTGCCGCAAACTGGAAATACAAACCCTCACCAAGCCGGGAGTCAGCTTGTTACCGTTGTGGGAATACAGACCATGATCACAAAGTCTGCCGGTTTAAGGATCAGACCTGTCATAATTGCGGTAGGACCGGCCATCTGAAACGAGTTTGCCGTAGCAAGAAGGTGCGAGATAAACAACCTCTGAACCCCAAGACAAAGACATATATGGTGGGAAGATATACATCATCATCTGAGTCAGAGGCTGTGCTCCACAGGTTAGACATACATCATATGCATGCAGCACCCTCCGCAATGACTGTAGATGTAACCATTGAGGGAAAGAAACTCAAGATGGATGTAGACACAGGAGCAGCAGTTTCAGTTATCACCCAGAAACAATGGAGACAACTTCAGACCCGAAGAACTGTCCGCCCAACACCAATCAAACTGCAGACATACTCAAAGCAGATACTCCACCCACTGGGTTACGCAAAAGTAAAGGTATTGTACAAGGGTCAGACAAAGAGACTGCCATTATATATACTGAAAAATGGGGGACCCCCTCTCTTTGGGAGAGACTGGATTGCTCACTTTGTTATGCCAGACATCGCCATAAGTCCCTGTAACACCGTTACCATGCCATTAGGAGATGATGAAGGATGGGTGGTGTCCCTGAAGCAGCGGTTCCCAAAGGTTTTTGATGACCAGTTGGGAAAAATAAAACATGACTGTGTGAGACTCAAGCTGAAACCCAACGCTCAGCCTAAGTTCTTCAAAGCTCGGACAGTACCTTTCGCACTCCGAGCAGGTGTAGAAGCAGAACTAAGTCGGCTGGAGGAACAAGGTGTCATCTCAAAGGTAGAGCACAGCGAGTGGGCATCACCAGTTGTACCGGTAAAGAAAGCGAATGGGGACTTGCGCATTTGTGGCGATTTCCGCATGGCACTGAACTCCCAACTGGAAATAGACCAGTATCCCCTACCCAGAGTAGATGACATTTTTGCCTCTCTTGCAGGGGGTGAAAAGTTCACCAAGCTTGATCTCAAACAAGCATATTTACAGTTTGAGGTCCATCCTTCTTCCCGCAAGTTTCTGACCATCAACACCCACAAGGGACTGTATGAACACAATCGGATGGTGTTTGGGGTAGCCTCTGCCCCAGCCATTTGGCAACGAAAAATGGACGAGATTTTGGCGGACATTCCTTTCACGCAGTGCCTGCTAGATGACATGCTCATCACGGGACGGACTGACCAGGAACACAAGCAGAATGTGGAGCTTGTGTTGGCGAGACTCCAAGAACAGGGTCTGAAAGTGAACTTGGCAAAATGCCATTTCATGGTGCCTAAATTGGAGTTTTGTGGCCACCTTGTGGATGCAGAAGGTATACACACCACAGAAGCCAAAGTTGATGCTTTAGTCAAAGCTCCAGCCCCAACCAACGTCCAGCAGATGCGATCATACCTTGGCTTGCTGAACTATTACCACAAATTCCTGCCAGATCTGGCACACACCTTGTTTCCGTTGAACAAGCTTTTGGAGAAACACTCCAGATGGGACTGGTCGGCTGCATGCCAGAGTGCTTTTGAAGTTTCTAAGCGGAAGCTGTTGGCGTCACGCATGCTTGTGCACTATGACCTCCAGAAGCCTCTCACCTTGGCTTGTGATGCCTCACCCTATGGTCTGGGGGCGGTACTATCCCACATCTTACCAGATGGGTCAGAAAAAACAGTGGCATTTGCCTCCAGGTCTTTGACAAAAGCAGAAAGCAATTACTCACACATTGACAAAGAGGCTCTTGCGCTGATATGGGCAATTAAGAAGTTTCATCTTTACCTGTATGGTAGGGAATTCACCATACTGACGGACCATAAACCACTCCTTCAGATCTTTAGCCCTGACAAAGGCATCTCCCAGACTACTGCGGCCCGCCTCCAACGCTATGCCCTATTCTTGGGGGCATACAGCTACAAAATTCAGTATCGTGGTCATGATGCCAATGCTAATGCGGACTCAATGTCCCGACTGACAGGGAGGTCCATGGACTCTTCTCCACCGGTCAAGAGTTGTCGTTACACCAGCCTGTCCTTCTTGTCTTCTGAAGAGATAGCAGCCCATACAACCAAGGATACCTTTATGAAAACAATACTCTCCTGGGTACGGTCCGGTTGGCCTGCAACTGTCACACAGGAGTATGAACCTTATTTCCGTAGGCGTATGGAATTAACTGTGGCTGGCAACTGTGTTTTTGGGGAGACCGAGTGATCATTCCACAGACCCTCCGGAGACACATTCTGGACTTGCTACATACTGGTCATCCCGGGGGCACTCGTATGAAACAAAAGGCCAGAGGCTATGTGTGGTGGCCAAACCTAGACTCAGATATCGCAACATATGTGAATGCTTGTGTTGGATGTGCACAAACGGCAAGAGACCCTCCTCGAGGGTGCGTCCAGCCCTGGACTTGGCCCACGGTTCCTTGGTTTCGCCTACACTTGGACTTTGCAGGCCCGATCAGAGGACACACCTTCTTGATCATAGTGGACGCCCATTCAAAGTGGCCTGAGGTCATTCCTGTTACTCAGCCAACGACTAAGGCAACGGTTTCCATACTGTTACATCTCGCTGCTACGTTTGGATACCCCAGAGAAATCGTCACGGACAACGGTGCACAATTCACCAGTCAGGAGTTTCAGCGTTTCCTGACTGCCCACAACATCAAGCACAAGTTGACCGCACCTTACCACCCAGCTACAAATGGTCAAGCAGAGAGGTTTGTGCAGACTTTCAAACGCTATTTCAAAGCTACAGTGGCTGCAAGTAAACAACAGTCTCTGTCACCCCAGCAGCTGGACTCCTTCCTTTCTGCTTACAGAAACACACCACATGCAACCACTGGGAAAACTCCAGCAGAACTCCTTCTGGGTCGGCAGCCATGGACTGTTTTGGATATGCTCCGCCCTAAAACAGTCCAGGAACATGTACTGCAGTCCCAAGACAAGATGGTCAAACACAATGAGCTTCCCGGATTCACAGCCCAACAAAAGGTATGGGCCCGATCTTATGGGTCTTCCAACACCTGTTGGCTTCCTGCTGTCATTGCAGAGACTTTGGGACCCAAGATGTACAAAATCCACCTGGAAGATGGTTCCATTTTCAGACGTCATGCGGACCAACTGCGTCCTCGTTCTCAACTGCCCAAATCCCTGATGCCGGCTGAACCACCAGTGTCTCAAGGATCTGCTCCCAGCGAATCAGGATGCACAGAGACTGATGATTGTGGGGACTCTGAACTTTTGAACTCAGCTCCAGCAGAGCCCTCCAGCTCTGGTCGGGAGGTCTGTTTACCCTCTGAGTTGGGGGATCCCTTCATGGCCCCCGCCGGTAACCATTCCGGCCAGCCCTGTTTCCTCCGGTCCCGAATCGCTGGATGCTCGGCCTCAACGTCACTGTCGCCCTCCTGACCGGTTGCAGTTGCAAAAGCGATTACGAGACTTTCGATGGGGCCGACGGAAGTGATTTGATGACATATTAACCCCGCAACTGTCCCTGGAAGCTTGAAGTCCTGTAATTTTCCTGTGTTTGGAGGACTGTTACTGGACAGTTATCAGTTAATGTTTTGTTTCTGTTATGGTTTTATTGTGTTTTTTTTTTTTTTGAGGGATGGTGGAAGGTGTTATACCTGAAGGGTTCCATATGTACTGGCACTTTAAGGCTGGCTCCGCCCAGCAGTGATGACAAGGGTCAAGGGGTACAGTGGCCATCTTAGAGAGTGCTCATGTAGGAAGCAGATAAGATGTACTGTCCTGAGATGCATGTTGCAGTGTACAGCCTGTACTGAATAAACATCCATTGCTCCAGACCAGAGTCTTGTGTCTCTCACAACACACAGGACATCACAGATGTGTTTTTAGCAAGTCTGGAAACGCAGAGCAAACACAACACAGAGTTGTAGCCTACACCATAGTTTCTAGTTGTCCCTTATTTAGAGTGCCTGTCCCTCTTCTGGAGTAAAATCCATTTGTTCCTCATTCCAAAAGGTTCCTCTTTTAGACCTGAAATAAATACTGTATACTGTCTAAATAGTGTAGGGTGCAGGGTGCTGTGTAATGTAAAGGGGTTTAGTGGTGCAGGGTGCTGTGTAATAAAAAGGGGGCCAGTGATGCAGGGTGCTGTGTAATGTAAAGGGGGCCAGTGGTGCAGGGTGCTGTGTAATGTAAAGGGGTCCAGTGATGCAGGGTGCTGTGTAATGTAAAGGGGGCCAGTGATGCAGGCTGCTGTGTAATGTAAAGGGAGCCAGTGATGCGGGGGGCTGTGTAATGTAAAGGGGTCCAGAGCTGTGGGGTGCTGTGTAATGTAAAGGGGTCCAGAGCTGTGGGGAGCTGTGTAATGTAAAGAGGTCCAGAGGTGCAGTTGTGGAGAGAGGTACACAGTAGTGACAAAGAGATATTGAAAGATGCAGGGTGCACAGTGGGGTGTTTTTACATTTTACACTTTGTGGGTTGTGTTATTGTTCAATTGATGGACTTCTCATCCAACTTCCTCACCTTTTGAAAGGACAGCAACTCACTCATCCACCCACCCATTATACTCCACATGTACAGAAGTTTGTTCTGAATATACACATTGGGGGTGATTTACTATTGAAGCTGCGCTGCGCCGGTACATGCCTTAATACGTGCGCTGGATGAAGCCTTAATTAGGCGCATGAACCGGCGTAGCACAGCAGCGCGATGCAATTGATAAGTAAAGTCTATGGGGGAAATCTTAATTGTGAATTTTAAAGGCTAATCTGCAAGTTTTGTCCTAAAAAGTGTTTGGGGACCTCAGTCCTGCCCCAGGGGACATGTACCAATGCTTTTTTTATTTTTTAAAACGGCCGTTTTTTCGGGAGCAGTGATTTTAATAATGCTAAAAGTGCAACAATAAAAGTGTAATTTTTCTTTAAATTTCGTACTATGGGGGGCTCTAATGTCAGCATGTGAAAAAGCGCATGTTTCCCGTGGTTAGAACTGTCTCTGCACAAAATGACATTTTTCAAAGCAAAAAAGCCTTTTAAAACTGACTCGCGGCTATAATGAATTGTCGGCTCCCGGCAATTGCAGGAGAATTCATTCATGAAAAAAACGAGAAAAAAAAGCGTGGGGGTCCCCCCAAATTCAATAACCAGACCCTTTAGGTCTGGTATGGATATTAAGGGGAACCCCCGCCGTCAATTTAAAAAAAAATGATGTGGGGTTCCCCCCAAATATCCATAACCAGACCCTTCAGGTCTGGTGTGGAATTTAAGGGGAACTCCACCCCAAATTTAAAAAAAAAATGGCGTGGAGTCCCCCCTAAAATCCACACCAGACCCCTTATCCGAGCACGTTGACCTGGCCGGCCACAGAAAAGAGGGGGGGACAGAGCGCGGCCCCCCCCCTCCTTAACCGCACCAGGCCACATGCCCTCAACATTGGGAGGGTGTTTTGGGGTACCCCCCAAAACACCTTGTCCCCATGTTGATGAGGACAAGGGTCTCTTCCCCACAACCCTTGTCCGGTGGTTGTGGGGGTCTGCGGGCAGGAGGCTTATCGAAATCTGGAAGACCCTTTTAACAAAGGGGCCCCCCAGATCCCGCCCCCCCGTGTGAAATGGTAATGGGGTACATTGTACCTCTACCATTTCACCAAAAAAAAAAATGTAAAGGGTTAAAAACGACAAGAGCCGGTTTTTGACAAGTCCTTTATTATCTTCTTTCTTCTTCTTTTCTTCTTTCCTTCGGGTTTCTTCCTCCATCTTCTTCTTCTTCCTCTGCTTCTGTCTTGGGTCTTCTATTCCCGCCTCTTGCCCGGAATGTTCTTCCATCTTCTTCTCCCGCTGTCCTTCTCGTCCGCATCTTCTTCTTCTTGTTCTTCTTCGCCGGAGCCGCCGCTTCCAATTGAAATCCCCGATGTCTGCCGGACCACGCCCCCCCTCTGACGCCACGGGCAAGATCTTAGGAAAGTCCCCGTGTGGTGCCTGTGCGTCAGAGGGGGGCGTGGTTACATGTCAGAAAGCGGGCAATTCAATTGGAAGCGGCGACTCTGGCAAAGAAGAAGCCGCGCACAAGCTTCCAATTGAATTGCCCGCCCTCTGACATGTGACCACGCCCCCCTCTGACGCACTTGCAGCACACTCCTAAGAGCTTGCCCGTGGCGTCAGAGGGGGGGCGTGGTCCGGCAGACAGTGGGGATTTCAATTGGAAGTGGCGGCTCCGGCGAAGAAGAACAAGAAGAAGAAGATGCGGACGAGAAGGACAGCGGAAGGAGAAGAAGATGGAAGAACATTCCGGTCAAGATGCGGGAATAGAAGACCCAAGACAGAAGCAGAGGAAGAAGAAGATGGAGGAAGAAACCTGAAGGAAAGAAGAAGAAAGAAGATAATAAAGGACTTGTCAAAAACCGGCTCTTGTCGTTTTTAACCCTTGACACTTTTTTTTTTTTGGTGAAATGGTAGAGGTACAATGTACCCCATTACCATTTCACACAGGGGGGGCCGGGATCTGGGGGGCCCCTTTGTTAAAGGGGTCTTCCAGATTTCGATAAGCCTCCTGCCCGCAGACCCCCACAACCACCGGGCAAGGGTTGTGGGGAAGAGACTATTGTCCTCATCAACATGGGGACAAGGTGTTTTGGGGGGTACCCCAAAACACCCTCCCAATGTTGAGGGCATGTGGCCTGGTGCGGTTCAGGAGAGGGGGGGGCCGCGCTCTGTCCCCCCCTCTTTTCTGCGGCCGGCCAGGTCCACGTGCTCGGATAAGGGGTCTGGTGTGGATTTTAGGGGGGACTCCACGCCATTTTTTTTTTAATTTGGGGTGGAGTTCCCCTTAAATTGCACACCAGACCTGAAGGGTCTGGTTATGGATATTTGGGGGGAACCCCACGTCATTTTTTTTAGAAAATTGACGGCGGGGTTCCCCTTAATATCCATACCAGACCTAAAGGGTCTGGTTATTAAATTTGGGGGGACCCCCACGCTTTTTTTTGGTGTTTTTTATGAATGAATTCTCCTGCAATTGCCAGGAGCTGACGATTCATTATTGCCGCGAGTCAGTTTTAAACAGCTTTTTTCCTTCAGAATGTCATTTTTCACATGCTGACATTACACCCAGGGCCGCCATCAGGGGGGTACAGGCAGTACACCTGTAAGGGGCCCGGGGGTCCAGAGGTGCCCAGATGCCTGGAGGCCCCCCAGCGCCCCAGATGGTAACCCCCCTCTTTATATATATATATAATTATGAAAGGGCCCAAAGGGGCCCAGATGACAACCTTTTTGCTTATAAAAATGTTATAAACATTTTATATTTTCCCCAGGTTGTTTTTTTTTCCTTTAATTTTTTTTTTAAAGTGTATTTTGTGCGTGAAGTCGAGAGAGAGGAGCTGGACTGCAGGAGTTGGGAGTAGGCAGACCCTCCCCCCAGAGGCAATCGCCATCCTTCTCCATGCCCCCGGTGGCAATGGCGGGTGTGAGGGGGGGCCTCCCACTCACCCCACCCTACCTGCTCCACTTGGGAGCCTGATGGGACAGAGGGACTCCCCCTATGAGGGAGTCTAGCCCACCCAGCCAGCCCTGTAGGTCCTACGCCTCTCTTTATTTTAGGAGACCTCATGGCCAAAGTGCGTGTGTGTTAAACCAATTTCGTGTGCGTGCAAGTGTGGTGTTTTTTTTTGGGGGGGGTGGGCATACTAAGCACAGGCGTACCTTGCATAGCACACCCACCGGGAGCTGGGCTGAGACCACCAAACTCAATTCACATGTAGCAGAGATCCGAACTCTTGGCTGCAGAGGTGAATGGCTTGTCAGCGCAGTGCCATTCACGTTGAGCCACCACAGCTCCCACCCCATGTTTTTTTTGTTTCGATATTTTTTTAGTTGTCCCTTTTTTTTTTATTACTTTTCTTCCTGTGGGGGGGTTGATGGTTTTGCAGGGCCCAGAGCTCCCAAGGCAACCCCCTTTTTTTTTTTTTATATATATATACGGTTATACTTCCTATATCTGCCTGTAGAATATATATATATATATATAGATATTTTACACCCCTATTTATTTTTCATTAAAGGGCCCAGAGGTTTAAACAGAGCTTGGTTTTTATTTTCTCTGTGTCTTTCTCTTTTAAAGATCTCCCAGGCCCAGCACAACAGGTCCCGATAGTCAGGGCTATCCCCGGATGGCTACCACCCATTTTTTAATATATATTTTTCTATATTTATTTTTTTGTAAAGGAACCCCCCGCTTATCAAATTGCGGCAGCCCCCCTCCTTCTCAATTTCAGGCGGCAGCACCCCCCCCTGTTCTCTGCTCCAGGGGGATCATGCCTGAAGCTGTGTAAGGGCCCCATAATTCCTGATGGCGGCCCTGATTCCCTCCCCCCCCATGGTACGAAATTTCAAGGAATTTTTAACTTTTATTGTTGCACTTTAACCACTTCCATATCGCGCCTATTCTGGCACTTCTCTCCTTCATGTAACAATTATATTTTCTTCCTTGAAAATTACTCAGGACCCCCAAAAATTATATATATTTTATTAACAAACACCCTAGCAAGTGGCGGCCATTTTTTCTTACAAATTTCCAACGGTATTTGCGCCCAAAAATTTCAAACGTTTTTTTTTTTTTTTGGCTTTCAAAAAAAAAACTGTTTCATGAATGACAAAATAAGAAAGCAGTAAAGCTAGCCCAATTTTTTGGGATAAGGTGAAAGATGATGTTACACCGAGTAAATAGACACCTAACTTGTCACGCTTTCATATTGCGCACACTCATAAAATGGCGCTAAACTTCGTTATTAAAAATCTCCATAGGCGACGCTTGACTTTTTTTCTCAGGTTACCAGTTTTGAGTTACAGAGGAGGTCTAGTGCTAAAATTATTGCTCTCCCTCTAACGCACGCTATGATACCTCACATGTGGGGTTTGAAGGGTGTTTACATATGTGGGTGGGTTTTAACCTCACTTGCATGCGTGTTCGCTTCTGACAGGAGTGCGAGCTACTAAGAAAAGGGACAGGCCCACCTAAAAACATTAGCATTTAAATTAATTTTTTTTTTTTTCAAACAACACACTTAATATTTTCATTTTTGCACTTGTTTGTCCCTTTTTTTGTATTATCAGCACTTCACTTTTCTTCCTGTGAAGGGGGGTTGATGGTTTTGCAGCTGTGGCTCCGTTTTGTGAAGAACCAGCTGGAGGAGAGGGGATTCCTCAACTTCATTTCAGATGTCAGGGGCTTGTTCTTGCACGTACTTGCCTGTGACGTATCGAAACTTTCTTCTTTCATTGGGGATCTAAACAAAGAAGATAAGATGTTCTTGGCCCAGTCTAAGCTGGTTTCTATTTCCCCATGGGGAAGAAAAGTGCTGAGAAGGCGCAGCAAGACGGTTATAACTTCCTCATTTGCATCTGCCTGTGAGGAACAGAAGAATGTCAGCAAAGAGATTTGAGTAAGGAAGCGATATCTTATGAAAGAACAAATGTATTTTATGGGTCTTTGTTCCAGGGAACCGGAGAAGACCTCTTTACACCATATAAAAGGCCCAGACGGGGTCTTGAAGAATAAACAGAGCTTGGCAAGGAGAAGCAAGTCACCTACTATTTGTCTCTGTGTGGAGCCTTTCGGACCTCAGGGACCACTTTGGTGAAACCGATCTGAGGACCCCAGGTACCTGCAGGCAAAGAAAGGGGGTGCAACACAAGTGGGGGGGTCCTATGAAGCGGGAAGACCGATAGTCAGGGTTTTACTATCTGTGGGAACGCACGTCTTCCTCGTGGTTCCTTTCCGAGTAGTGTATCTGGTTCCCAGCACCGGGTGATAAACACTTCCTATTACAAGGAAGCGGGGGTGTAAACATCCCTTGTGAACCCAGCAATAGGACTAGCCGGCCGTGTGTGACAGGTCCTCTTTATAGAGAGAGGCGGGGTCAATTAGACCATGGATCCAGTTGAGATGGACATCTGTCACCTAATATGGAAGAAGCCTCCAGGCTGCCGAGGGGAAAGCATGGAATTGGAGCTTCCTGCCTCTAAAAAAAAACAGGGCGTTCTCACTGTGCTGAATCTCCCTTTCAGCTGCGATCATGTTCGTTCAGCACAGTGGTGTAGTGTGTAGCATGTTCACCTAGCAGCAAAAGGGTTGTTGGTTCGAATCCCGCCCGTGACACTATCTGCCTGGAGTTCTCTCTGTGTGGGTTTCCTCCCACAATCTAAAAACATGCTGTAAATTAGATCCTGTCTAAATAAGCCCTAATATGCAGTAGGATATTTAGGCTTTGTGCTGCCCTAGGCCTGACCAAATTTTGGCACCCTCTAATAGAAAAATGTCCCACCCTTCCTGTCAAGGCCACAGCCTGTTTTTTTATGACCCACCCAGGAATTTTCAGAGGACAAACACAAGTTCTGTGGGGGGGGGGGGGCACAGGAGTCCCTTAATTTGCCTAGTTTTTCGATCACTTCCTGTTTGGCTATGGGGCAGGAAGCGAAGGCCAATCTCCCCAAACGGACAGGGATAATACAAAATAAACTGACAGAGCTTCTAAACCCCCCCCCCCCCAACTCTATCCAAAATGAAAGAAAACAAAAATATAAAAGTGATGATTATAGTTCCAGTTTAACCCCAAATTTCAGATCATTTTATTGAGAGGCTTAAGAAAATATAACCATGCCAATAGGCCAGGATCCAGCGTTGCTAATATGTATGAATGTGTGTTAGGGACCCCCACAAACACCACCCAATGTTAAATCAACAATTTTATTGTTTGTTTTGGGGATGCCTGCACCCCTGATAGGGTAAAGACACCTCACAAATGTTGTCACTTTCTACTTAATTCATTCACTTCCTGCCACATAGCCAAACAGGAAGTGAGGGAAAAACCTGAGTAATGTTTTGTTGGGGACACACAGATCAATCTAAATAGTTTCCCATTTTGGAAATTGCATTTTGCTGTGTACACCCCAAATTAGTATAGATCTTGGACTTTGGGGTCCATTTACTAAAGGCAAATCCACTTTGCACTACAAGTGGACAAGCAAGGAAGAAAAATAAAAACTTGGCGGGATTGGAAGTTAAAACCATCAGTGCTTCCCTTCTGATTTTCATTGCCTACGCTTCTACTGCAGAGCGGCTTTGCCTTTACTAAACCCCAAAGTAACTAATCATTTGGGGTGTACACTGTTTCCCCCTCCCCCAGTGCGATTTGCTTAATGGGGACACTAGTTAGATTGACCTGTGTCCCGAAGAAAAGACCATTGGTAGGGTTTTAACCTCAGAGGGTATGAGTGGTGCTTCCTGTTCAGCTGTGTGACAGGAAGTGAAGCCAATTATAAGAAAAGGGACACAAAGCCCAACCTAAAAACATTAGCAGGGCCCCGTTTTCAAGGGTGGACACTCAATTGGCTTCCCTGATGATGTGTAGTTTTGTCAAACAACTATGACCTGGTGCACAATTAGAATAGGATTGTCTTGTGCTAGTTTCAAGCACGTGTAAGGGATGTTATGTATAATATTTTTCTTTTGCTTTTATGTTTTGTAAATTTCTGGAAAAGTAAATGTGTTTTTTGTCAGCAAAAGTTTGTAAGTGATGTGAGATTTTGTGTTTTCTTCTGTTTATTTTGTAAAGCTAAGGTCTGTCTAATAAATCAAAATTTTCCACCAATACACCCCCCCCCCCCCCCCCTCCAAACAGGCCCTGTTTTCAGGTTTTCCTACATCTTGCACATGTGCTTTAAAAAGTCAGTCTGGACATCAATTCTAGGAAACAATACTTAGCGCTTTGTCCTTCCTTTTCTGGTGACTAAACATTTCATGCATACACACCAGAAAAGAGCTTAGAGACAAATCACACTTGATGGTTTAGGCCCAAACTATTTCAGCTGCAAAAAAAAACTAAAAACAAAAAAGACCAAGGTTTATTTCACACAGTCATTGGAAAATAAATCATGCTTTTGAAATAACAGGATAGACCCACAGGATTAAAACATTAGTCATTAACATCTTGAGAAACATTTAGCAAAATTATGCAGCAGACAAAACATCAAAAAAACAAAACTTGCTCCAAAACATCTCTGTTTCGCTCCGCCATAACTTCCAGCCAGCAAATCTGCCCCCTCTGAGGGCAGCTGACACGTGCACTATCCACGCTTAATATAATATGTGTGCTAATGAACCAATTGGAAACACATGAAGAAATGTCAGCCTCTAGTTTGTGTGCACTTGTAACTGCTTACACCTGTTAAGGATGTCCTTAAATTACTAAGCCAAAAAACAAGCTTTCTGAGCATGCTCAGAAAGATGCATGTCATTTTCAGGGTCAAACACCCAGCTTATTTTTCTAAGTGTTCAAGCATGCCCAGTTCACTCGAGATGCATTACCAGAATCAAATCTACAATGGCGGATGAAAGCATTAGAGGTGTTTTTTTTTTTTGGTCCCCCTGAACTGATGCTTTACAACCTGAAGGGGAGGTCTTATAGAATTTTTACGTAACAAACATAAATAATAATAATTTAAACCCCCCTGTCCCTAGTAGCTCGCAGTCAGAAGCGAACACGCAGCATTTTTTTTTTCCGGTTACCAGTTTAGATTTACAGATGAGGTCTAGTGCTAAAAGTATTCCTCTCGCTCTTACGCACGCTATGATACCTCACATGTGTGGTTTGAAGGATGTTTTCATATGTGGGCGGGCCTTAAATGTGTAAATCCCGCCCACATATTTAACCCCCGTTCAAACCCCACATGTGAGGTATCATAGCGTACGTTAGAGCGAGAGCAATACTTTTAGCACTAGACCTCCTCTGTAAATCTAAACTGGTAACCTGAAAATAAATAAAAAATTGTTGCCTATGGGTATTTTCAAGTACTGAAGTTTGGCGCCATTCCATGAGTGTGTGCAATATTAAAGTGTAACATGTTGGGTATCTATTTACTCGGTGTAACATCATCTTTCACATTAAGGCCATAAATTGGGCTAACTTTAGTGTTTTCTTAATTTGTAACCACTTGAGCCCCAGACCATATTACTGGTCACTGACGGGGCCAGTTTTTGCATTTCAACACTGCGTCATTTTAACTGACAATTGCGTGGTTGTGCGACGTGGCCCCCAAACAAATTTGGCGTCCTCTTTTTTCCCCCAACAAAATATTTTTTTTTTTGGTGGTATTTGATCACTTTTTTACTGTTTGCTATAATAAATCTCCCCCAAAATATATTCAAAAACTTTTTGCCCTCAGTTTAGGCCGATTCGTATTCTTCGACATATTTTTGGTTCCAAAAAATCGCAATAAGCGTTTGATTGGTTTGGGCAAAAGTTATAAGTAGGGGTTGGTCTTATGGGTTTTTTGGGAATATATTTTTGTTTTACTAGTAATGGTGGCGATCATTGATTTTTCTGGCTACTGCGACATTGTGGCGGACACATTTTTGTGAGCTTTGGCATTTTTCTAGCGACCAATGGTATACAAATGCATTGCTTACTATCAAAATGTCACTGGCAGGGAAGGGGTTAACACTAGGGGCAAGGAAGGGGTTGATTATGTTACCTGGGTGTGTTCTAACTGTAAAGGGGGTGGGACTGTCTAGGGGAAATGACAGATCGCTGTTCATACATTGTATGGACAGACGAGCAGGCATTCCCCCTCCTGACAGGACCGGGATAAAGGGGAACTCCACACCAAATTTAAAAAAAAAAACGGCGTGGGGGTCCCCCTCCAGGTGCACAACAGGCTCTTAGATTTGATCTGGAACATAAGGGGTTAAACCCACGCCAAAAACGGCGTGGGGTTCCCCCTCAGATCCAGACCAAACACTTCTCCCAGGCACGCAGTCTGGCCGGACAGGAATGGGGGTGGGGTGACGAGCGAGCGCCCCCCCCCTCCTGAGCCGTACCAGACCACATGCCCTCCCCATGTCGATAGGGACAAGAGCCTCTTCCCGACAACCCTGGCCGTTGGTTGTCGGGGTATGCGGGCGGGGGGCTTATCAGAATCTGAGAGCCCCCTATAATAAGGGGGCCCCCAGATTCTGGCCCCCCACCCTATGTGAATGAGTATGGGGTACATCGTACACCTACCTATTCACCGGGTGGAAAAGTGTCAACACAAATAAACCACACAGAATAAAATAATTTATTAGTCAGCTCTGGGGGTCTTCTGCTGGGACCCCCCACCACCAGCCCATTGGGCCCCGGGCTTCGCCGTTTTCTGCCGGGGGGGGGACGACACCCACCGATGCTCTCCGCCATGTTCAGCCAGGCCCCCACCCCAAAATAAGCTCTTTTACTTCCGGGGGGGGGCCAGCCGAAAACAGCGAAGAACAACAGGGGGCGGAGCCCCTCCTCGGTCTTCTAGACGTTTTCTGCCGGGGGGCTCCAGCCCCGCACCGGTCTTCGCCGCCACCTTCCGCCGGGGGGGGGGGGACACCCACCGATGCTCTACGCCATGTTCGGCCAGGCCCCCACCCCAAATTAAGCTCTTTTACATTCGGGGAGGGCCGGCGGAAAATGGCGGAGAACAACGGGGGGCGAAACCCCTTCTCGGTCTTCGCCGCCGCCTTCTGCGGGGGGCTCCTGCTCCTGATGGCTGTCTTCCGCCGGGGGGTACGCCTACCCCCCCCGGTCTTCGCCGCCGCCGCCTTCCGCCGGGGAGAGAGACACCCACCGATGCTCTCCGCCATGTTCGGCCAGGCCCCCACCCCAAATTAAGCTCTTTCACATCCGGGGGGGGTGGCGGAACATGGCGGAGAACAACGGGGGCGTCGCCACTCCTCGGTCTTCTAGCCGTTTTCTGCCAGGGGGGGGAAACACCCACCGATGCTCTCCCCAAAGCTCAGCCGGGCCCCCACCCCAAAATTAAGCTCTTTCACATCCGGGGGGGGGGGGGCGGCCGAAAACAGCGGAGAACAATGGGCTTCTCCGCTTCTGCCTGGCTCCTCCCGAGGCCAGGGCTTCTTTCACCGTCTTCCGCCGGAGGGCGCCACTCTCCGGGCTTCTCGTCGCTGTCTTCCACCGCGGGGCACCACCCGCGGGATTTGTCGGATTCTGCCTGACTAGTCCGCGGGGGCCAGGCCTTCTCGTCGCTGTGTCGCCGTCTTCTGCCGCCGCCCCTTCGACGTTTTCTGCCGGGATGAGGGTCGCACATCCCATCCCGGACTTGGACGTGGCGGGCTTCTCGTCGCCGTCTTCCGCCGCCGCCCCCTTCACCACGAAGCTCCGTGCCTGTGTGGGAGGGCAGCGGGCTTCGAAGTTTTTGGCCGGAGTGAGGGTCGCACATCCCACTCCGGACTTCTAGTCGTTTTCGCCGCCACCCCCTTCACCATGAACCTTCCTGCTTATGGGGGAGGGCGGCGGGCTTCTCGTCGCTGTCTTCCGCCGCGGGGTGACACTCGCGGGCTTCTTCTTCCATTCGATGTTGACACGGCAAGGTCCGGCGCTGAAATGCCGACAGAGCGGTGGGCACGGACTTATGTTGGCATAGGGCGTGGGCGTGGTTATGCCACCATGTGACCTTAACCCATGTGACATCACATTCCCATCATGCCCTGTGATGTCACATGGGTTAAGGTCACATGGTGGCATAACCACGCCCAATGCCAATATAAGTCCGTGCCCACCGCTCTGTCGGCATTTCAGCGCCGGACCTCGCCGTGTCAACATCGAATGGAAGAAGCCCGCGAGTGTCACCCCACGGCGGAAGACAGCGACGAGAAGCCTGCCGCCCTCCCCCATAAGCAGGAAGCTTCATGGTGAAGGGGGCGGTGGCGAAAACGACTAGAAGTCCGGGGTGGGATGTGCTAACCCTCACCACGGCCGAAAACTTCGAAGACCGCTGCCCTCCCACACAGGCACGGAGCTTCGTGGTGAAGGGGGCGGCGGCGGAAGACGGAGACACAGCGACGAAAAGCCCTGGCCCCCGCGGAAGAGCCAGGCAGAAGAGGCTATCGAGAGCCCCCCCCGGCAGAAAACTACGAAGCCCGCGGCCCTCCCCCATAGGCAGGAAGCTTCATGGTGAAGGGGGCCGCGGCGGAAGATGACTAGAAAACCGGGGTGGGATGTGCGACCCTCACCCTGGCGAAAACTTCGAAGCCCGCTGCCCTCCCCCACAAGCACGGAGCTTCGTGGTGAAGGGGGCGGCGGCGGAAGACTGCGGCGGCGAAGACCGGGGTGGGTTGGCGGAAGACCCCCGGAGCTGGCTAATAAATTATTTTATTCTTGTGTGGTTTATTTGTGTTTACACTTTTTCCACCAGGTGAATGGGTAGGGGTACCATGTACCCCATACTCATTCACATAGGGTATGGGGCCAGAATCTGGGGGCCGCCTTATTAAAGGGGCTCTCAGATTCTGATTGGCTCCCGCCCGCATACCCCGACAACCAATGGCCAGGGTTGTCGGGAAGAGGCTCTTGTCCCTATCGACATGGGGACAAGAGTGCTTTGGGGGACAAAGCACACACTCCCCCATGTCGAGGGCATGTGGTCTGGTACGGCTCAGGGGGGGGGGGGGGGCGCTCGCTCGTCCCCACCCCCATTCCTGTCCGGCCAGACTGCGTGCCTGGGATAAGGGTTGGTACGGATCTGGGGGGGAACCCCACGCCGTTTTTGGCGTGGGTTATCCCCTCACGTTCCGGACCAAAGCCGGAGAGCCTATTATACCCCTGGGGGGGAACCCGCGCCGGTTTCAAATTTGAAATTTGGCGCAGAGTTCCCCTTCAGTGTCGGCGCAGCCCGAGAACAGCTCGGAGATTGTCGTGCGCCGTTTCTCGCAGTGCAAACACTGCTACGCCGCTTGGTATTTACCAAGAATTTCTCGGCGTACTGACGCAGCGCACGGCATTCCCTGAAATCTCCCTCTGCGCATGCCCAGTATGCAAATGAACCTTCCTAGGTTCTGGCGTACTTTGCAAGCGCACGGGGATCGTTTCTCAAAAGTCACTTTCGCTTTCAATTCGGCCCGCCACACACGTTCAAACACATGTCACTACACTTCCCCTGCATCACCCCCTCCCTCCCCTCATAAACTCCCGCCCGAATCCCCGATGTTTACAGAACTAAATGCCGTACGCCAGCTCTGTACTGGCGTGCTGTGCGCCCTCTCCTGGGCGCATTAGGCAGTTTAGTAAATGAAGAAATACACTGCACTGGCAGTGTATCTTTTTTGTAAATCTCAAAAACGGTTTTACTTCTGCTTGTGCACCATGAATCATGGCGCACAGGCTTGGTAAATCAGCCCCATAGAGCCGGATTCACGTAGAGCAGTGCATCTTTGTGCGGGCGTAGCGTATCTACTTTACGCTACGCCGGCGCAACGTTGAGAGGCAAGCATGCTATTCACAAAGAATATGCGCTCAGCGTTGCGCCGGCGTAGCGTATAGTTGTCAGCGTAAGCCGACGTAAGTCAAAGTATGTGGAATTGAGCGTGATTTTATTATAATGAAGCGTGACCCAATGCGCCGTCCCGTGGATGCTTCCCAGTACACATGACAGAATCGCGTTGGGACAAACGCCTAAGATACGTCGAATCACTGAACGTAACCTTCGCACAGCCCTATTCACGTAGTACTACGTAAACGATGTAAAATACGACGGCTGTTCCGACGTCCATACCTTTTCATAGGTTGCGCCACTTTTAGGTGGAATAACTTTACACCGGACGTACGCCTTATGTAAACAGCGACGTTCGTGAATCGGCGTATCTCTGTCATTTACATATTCAACGCGTAAATCAATGTAAGCGCCCCTTGCGGCCAGCGTAAATATGCACCCACGAAACGCCGGCGTAGGCAAGTTACGTCGGGCTGAGGAAGCCTATTTTTTCAACATATTTAGCGTCGGGAATCGGCGGTAAAGATACAACAGCGCACATTTAGACTTACGTTGGCGTATTTGGAGATACGTCGGCGTAAGTCTTTCATGAATCATGAATTTCATGAATCATTTTCAAGGACTGCACCACTGAATGTGGATATATGATATTATTTTTCGAATTGATGAATGGTTCTGAATCATTTCTTACTCCAACTAACTTGCCCGTATGTGGTATCTGCGGTGTGAATGTGGTATGTGCAGCTGCGACTCTGCTTTTAACTATACGACAACAGTGTCTTATTTTTAAAGTATTCTGGGCCAGATCCACAAAGCACTTAAGCCGGCGTTTTACAAGATGCGCGGTGTAAGTCTAAATACGCGCCTGCGTATCTATGCGGCGTATCCCCAAAACGATATATGCCTGAAATCTAGAATTTTTCGACCAACGTAATTTCGATAGACCGGCGCATCGTGCGCGCAAAAATGTGCTAGAAACACCTTTGATTTGTTATGCAAATATGCAAATGAGGGAGATACGGCGATCCACAAAAGTACGTTTGTGCGGTGCAGGCTACGCGCTGTGCGCATCAGCTGCACGTCCGGTCTAAAGTTAGTCCTTATAAAAGCAGGTTTAAAATTGGACAATCCGTCTACATGTCAGCTAAAGCAACACCGTTAGGTACGAGCTGATCAGCCACACTTGCAGGACAACAATCTGTATGCCAACATGCCAGGGGCATCCTTGCTCATAGCTATACTACTGACTTTAGATGAGCGCAGAAGGAGGAGGGCACGGAGGAGGGCACAGAGGACGGCACGGGAGAGGATATACCGCACACGCATAGACATCTTTGGCATGAGTGATTCTGATGTGTATCGCATCTTCAGATTCACCCCTCATGCCATCCTGGAATTAACCACAACCCTGCAGGAGGACATCACCAGCCCAACACAACGCTCACATGCAGTGCAGCCACTCGTCAAGGTCCTGGCAACACTCCATTTCCTTGCCAGTGGCTCTTTTCAGCGTGCAAGTGGAGTGGTGGCTGGGATGGCACAATCCTCAATGAGCAGATGTGTGCACCAGGTTATCCCTGCAATTCTCAGACGCATGGCCAACCAAATCATCAAACCCACCCAGGAGGACCTGTGGCTGAAGGCAATGACAGATTTCTACAGAATTGCCAGATTCCCACGCACCGTGAGGGCCATTGATTGCACACATGTGGCACTCCAGCCCCCCCTCCCGTGAGACAGAGCACATATACCGCAATCGGAAGCATTGGCATTCCATCAACATACAGTTGATAGTCGATGCCAAATGCCTCATATGGCACGTCCGTGCCAAACACCCCGGATCCAGCCATGACAGCTACATATACAATCCTAGCCCCATCCCAACAGAATTCGAACAGAACATGTATGGGGACAGCTGGCTGGTTGGGGAGTGACATGGGTGGCAGGCATGACTGCCCCCCCCCATGATGCAGAAATCACAAGGGGCACATGCACTACTAACATCCTCCTGTCTTTTCCCTTCCAGGTAACTCTGCATATACACTGGGACCCCATCTCATGACTCCTATCCGGAACCCCCAAACCCCAGGAGAGGAAAGATACAATGAAGCACACGCACGTACCGGTGCAGTGGTGGAGCGCACCTTTGGCCTCCTGAAGTCACGTTTCCGATGCCTGGATAAGTCTGGGGGTACCCTATTGTATTCTCCAAACTTTGTATGCCAGATCATCGGTGCATGTTGCATGCTGCACAACTTCACAGTGAGAAAGGGCCTGGAGATTGACATACGTGATGACCTGACCCCCGAACCAGACAATCCCCCCCTAACCGAGGCTACCCCGTCTTCTGAGGGAAGAGCAGCCAGGAGACAGCTCACATTAGGCATCTTTGCACGTTAAACACACACATTAATCATGGCACAATGAGAATGCATGCATGCACACCACTGTGGTCCCTAGCACACACAGCCCACATCCTCATCAAATTGGATTAGCACAAGCCCACCATGCAGGACTTGTGAGCAGCAACGCCACGCCACGCCACGGCTCCAATTATGTCACTGTACATTCATACACCATTCACACGGACCTGGGGATCACTTCTCCCTGGTCCTGGGGAACCCTTCTCCACCACAAATGAGGGTGACACCCCTTTACCAGCAGGAATGTCACCCCCACATTCAAAAATCATTCACAAACAGAAAAAAATCATAATAAAAAAAAAATTCCCAGCAAAAAAAAAATGCACAGCAAAGTAAACACAGAAAAGCCAAAAAAAAATACAGCCGCTGGCGTGACCCACGCCTGGGGCGACCATGGCCCCGGCTCCTCAAGGGAGACTCATGGGGGGGTAATCCGAGGACGGAGGAGCATCCCCTGGTCTCTGCCCACCTGGCGGCCTGCCCTCCAAGGCCACGGCAATGCGAGTCAGGCCAGCATTGAGGGTTGCTGTATTGGCCTGGATAGCCTGGGTGAGGGCCCGCACATCCTGACCGAGGGCCCGCACATCCTGACCAATGCCTGCTGTGGTAGCCTGCATTTCATTTTGGCAATTGATCAGAGCCAGGGAGTTGCAGGCCATATCCCCAACTGAATCCTTTATGGAGGACAGGCTCTCCTTCATCCGCCCCAAAGTCTGGCTGACCTGTCCCAGATGGCGGGTCTAAAGGGCCTGGTCCCTTCTCAGATTTGCAGGCAGAACCTCGGCCACCCCCCTAGTCTTGTGGGATAAGGCTTGTGGCCGGGGAGAAGGGGAGCCCCTTGGGGGGGAACCCTGTTGGGGGAGGATTGGGAGGGGCTACCCCTGATGGAGGCCTGGCTGCTGCCAGCCATAGGGGAAGACTTCTCTAAAATTAACATGAAATCATTCCCTGACATGACCTCCTCCTCAAAATCAAACTCCTCCTCAACCTCCTCAGAGGACTCCGGCCTTGTCTGGGGGTCTTCCTCAGACTGTTGTCCCGGGGATGGTGTGGACAGGCCAGATGGCCCAGCACCCTCCTGCACATCTGTGGATGACACAAAACATGCACAGGTTGGAGGATCCACACACTTGCCACATATTCCCTCCCCCCCCCACACATGCTACACACCAGATATAAAAAAAAAAAACCTTACCTGTCCTCATGACCTCCTCAATGGAATCAAAGCCAGGCAGCCCCTCCACTTGCTGCCTGTTGAAGGTCTGGGCCACTGCACACTCCTCCTCAGTCAGCCTAACAGAGCATGGTGGGCCCCCTCCAGTGCCCCTGCCATGTGCTGCAATCTTGGACAGCTTCACACAGACCACATGTCGGAGATCATTGATTGTCTTTTGGATCCCCTGGCGTGTCCGGGTCTCACCCCCCAAAGCATTTACCTCGTCGGCGATGTCCTGCAAAATCTGACTCTTCCTGGCCGGGGGGGGGGGGGGGGGTTGTTGGCCGTGCAGGAATCACCCATATTGGCTAATGGCCCTGATAATTATTTCCTTCTCCCGCAACAAAGAATTTAATTTTCGTTTCCTCTCACTCATGTTCACACAACACTCTCCAAATCACTCTCCAAAACACTCACCAAAAATCACTCTCCAAATTACTCTCCAAAACACTCTCCAAAACACTCTCCAAAAATCTCAAAGACACTTCACAAACCAACAAACACTAACGAACAACAGAACAAAAGCACCTTGCTGTAGGAAGGGAAACAAATGGATGTACTTTTGCAATGGAAGGGCGTTTCTCTCGGTCTATTTAAGCACTGTGCGTAGCTCACTAAGTTGACCGGGCCTAGTTCCAATCTCACTGATTGCGCCGTGCCGAGTTCTGAGCATGTGCAGAGAGGTGCTGACCATAGTCTGCTTCATGCGCGCATGCGCAATCCGGCCGGCCCTTCATTTGCATGGGGTCACAGCTCATTTCAGTGGAACACGCTCACGTCCTTCCCAATTTGAATTACACTGCCTTACACCTCGGAATTTACGTTACACCGGCGCAAATTTGTGCGCAAATACTACGAGGATACGGGAACTTGCGCCTCTTATGGTGGTTGACCGTTTCTCGAAAATGTCTCATTGTACTCCACTTAAGAAGTTGCCCACTTCTAAAGGAACTGGCTTCCATTTTTGCTCAGGAGATCTTTCGCTTACATGGGCTACCCAAGGTGATTATCTCAGGCAGGGGTAGTCAGTTTGGGCCAGATTCAGGTAGATGAGAGTATCTTTCCTCTGGAGTAACGCTTCTCATTTACGTTACTCTGAAGACCCTTTCAGCGCAAGTCCTGTAATTCACATAGCAGTTGCGCGTAAACTTGCGCCAGAGTAACGATAATGCGCTGGCGTAACCCGACGCAAGTGGAAGTGGGTGTGATCATATGTAAATGATGGGCGGAGCCCGGCGCAGAGGCTTACGTTCAGCGCATCATCCACGGAGCATGCGCAGTGAGTGCGGCTCCACTCGCCCCCTTGTGCGCATGCTCACAACTTCCGTCGGCACCACTTCCTGGGAAACGTCAGCGCAATGCGTTCCGCTGGGCGCTTAAAAGCGCTGGCGGAAACGCCATTCCGGCGCAAAAGTAGTTCCGTTTCCCCCCACCCCAGGGAAGATACTTTTGCTCTGTGATGGCTGCTCCCGCTACCCCCAGAGAGAGGAGGAACCTCAACTTTAATACCCAGGAGGTCTCTGTCATTATCTCGGCTATGGAGACGGAGAATGAATTTCTCCATGGCAAAAAAAGCCGGAAGACCAGCCGGGAGAGGAAGCAGGGCATCCTGGAGTCGATTGCTGCCAGGGTCAATGTCCTGGGCTACTCCACCCGGACTGCTGGGGACATACAAAAGAAAATAAATGACCTGCGGCGCAAGGTGAGGGACAAGGTGGCCTCCATCAGGAGGTATGAGAGGGGCACAGGTGGTGGTCCCCCATGTCCTGTCACCCTGACCGCAGAGGAGGAGGTGGTCGCTCGGTGCCTGGAGAGGGAGCAGGTGGAGGGGGTCGCAGGCTATGACTCCGTGGAGGAAGGCACAAGGACAGGTAAGTGTTTTATAATCCCCTATTTGTTGTTTTGCATTTGGGGGGGGGGGGACATGTGCCAAGTGTGTGGGACCACCAACATGTGTCTGCTTTGTGTCATCCACAGATGACGGAGCTGGGCCATCATCTGTCAGCGTGCATTCCACCCCATCCCCCCCACGCCATCGTGTGCCCGAGCCACTGGGTGGTGAAGAGGTTGTGGAGGAGGAGAGTGGCCACACCACACCTGCCGAGGTGGTTGTGGAAGATCCTGCTGTGGCAGAGCAGGACTTTTCTTTGGTTTTGTCTGTCTCCTCCCCTTCTCCTGGCCCGTCTGTCGTCCCCTCCCCCATCCTTGGAAGCCCCTCAAGGGCGACTCCTTCCACCCGAGGACATACATCTTCTGGCCCCAGGAAGGCGACCCAGAAGACCAGGGGGGTGTCTGATGGTGTCCAGGACCAGTTGGCAAGGGATCACGCCAGACAGACAGAACAAATGGGGGCCATAGCGGACCACTTGCAGAAAGTGTCGGACAGCCTGGGCTCCGTTGCCAACCTCAGCAACGCAGTGCAGGATGTCAGCTCTAATTGCGCTGCAGTGGTCACCACTTTGGGGGAGGTGCAGGGGGATATCCAGCACCTCACTGCAGCCGTCCAGGCCAACACTGCTGCCATCCATGGGAACAGTGCTGCCATCCGGGAGCAGGGGAGGCTGAGTCGGCGGGCCCAGCATTACCAGATGACCCGTCAGCTCCGGATGCAGGCCCAGACCAACAGTTATCTTGGACGGATAGCCAGGGCCTTGGAGGGCACGCAGGCCACACCTGCCAGGAGTGGCCCACCTGGGGATCAGCCACCTCCAGATGCCCCCCCACCCCCACCCACTCCATCCAGGCAGCTGCGGAGCCAGAGAGGGGCCCCCAGAAGAAGCCCCCGGCATCCCCGATGAGGCCTTTTTTTTGTGGCTGGTTTTATATTATTATTTTTCACATACTCAGGTCATGAGTTTATTTTTTATTTTTCTCAGGTTATGAGATTATTTTTCTTTTATTGATCAGGATATGATCTTTCTAATTTATTTTTGTACTGCACACGGTCAGGAGTGCAGGGGACAGTGTGAATGGTGTGTGAATGTGAGAGGGTGGCACTCCTGAAAGTAAGGGGTGTCACCCTCGGCCGTGGTGGTGAAGTGAACCCCACGGCTGAATGAATGATGTGTGAAAGGTGTGTGAATGGACAGTGACATCATTGGGGCCTTGACGCTGGCGTTACTGCTCCCAACTCCTACATGCTGGACTTGGGCTAATCCAATGCGATGTGCATGTGGTGTGTGTGATCTAGGGACATCAGTGGTGTACACGCGTGCATTGTCTGTGTAATTAATGTTTTGGTTTAGTGTCCAAAGATGCCTACGGCGAGGACCCTCCTGACTGCTCTTCCATCAGCAGACTGGGTGTCCTCTGGCAGGGGGGGACTGTGTGGGTCGGGGGTCAGGTCATCACGTATGTCAATATGCAGGCCTTTTTTCATAGCAAAGTTATGTAGTATGCAACATGCACCGATGATCTGACACACAAAGGTAGGGGAATACAATAGGGCCCCCCCAGACTTATCCAGGCAGCGGAAACGGGACTTCAGGAGCCCAAATGTTTGCTCCACCACTGCACGGGTTTTGATGTGTGCTTCATTGTATTTTCTCTCTCCTCTGGTTTGGGGGTTCCGGAAAGGAGTCATTAGATGGGGTCCCAGTGCATATGCAGAGTCACCTGTAAGGGAAAAGACAGGAGAATGTTAGTCATGCATGTGCGATTTCTGTTGTGCATGACGGGAGGGGATAGTCATGCCTGACTCCCATGTCACTCACCAACCAGCCAGCTGTCCCCATACATGTTCTGGTTAAATTCTGCTGGGATGGGACTCTGACGGTATATGAAACTGTCATGGCTGGACCCGGGGTGTTTGGCACGGACGTGCCATATGAGGCGTTGGGCATCGGCTATCACCTGTACGTTGATGGAATGCCAATGCTTCCGATTGCGGTATATGTGCTCTGTGGCACTGGGGGGCTGTAGGGCCACATGTGTGCAATCAATGGCCCCCACAGTGCGTGGGAATCTGGCAATGTTGTAGAAATCTGTCATTGCCTTCAGCCGCAGCTCCTCAGTGGTGGGTCTGATGAACTGGTTGGACATGCGTCTGAGGATTGCAGGGACAACCTGGTGCACACATCTGCTTATGGAGGACTGTGACATCCCAGCCACCACTCCACTTGTACGCTGGAATGATCCACTTGCAAGGAAATGGAGTGTTGCCAGGACCTTCACCAGTGGCTGCACTGCTTGTGATCGGTGTGTTGGGCTGGTGATGTCATCCTGCAGGGTTGTGGTTAGTTCAAGTATTGCAACAGGGCTGAATCTGAAGAGGCGATACACCTCCTCATCCCCCATGCCAAAGAGGTTCATACGAGTGCGGTATATCCTCTCACGTGGCCGCCTTCTTGGTTCCAGGGGACCCATCAGTAGTTCTAGGACCACGAGTGCCCCTGGCATGTTGGCACACAGAGGTGTTGTCCTTGCAAGTGGGGGTGCTCAGCTAGCTCCTATCGTCGGTAACGCTGCTGTAGCTGCTCTCCTGCTGACCTGTGACAAGATAAAGCAGCCTTTTGTAGAAATAACTTTGCGCCGGACGGATCAGATACGCGCGGCGCATGTAGCCAGCGTATGGTGCTAATCCGTTCGTGAATTGGGAAAAATCCCTCATTTGCATATTTGCAGGGGAAATCAATAGGCGCGACTGATGCGCCCAGCGAAATTAAGCGCTGACGATACTCTGGCGTCGGAACGTTCCGCCGGTCGCAAATGACCCATTACTGGGCGCATCTAGTTTGGTGGGTACGGGCACATAGAAACGACGGCGCATCATCACAGTTACGCGGCGCATATCGAAATACTCCAGCGCAAGTGTTCCTGAATCTGGCCCTTTGTGTCCAGGTTCTGGCATGCTTTTTGTGCACAGTTGGGAATTCAGCTTTCTTTTTCCTCTGCGTATCAACCGCAGTCTAATGGGGGCAAAGAACGAGACAATCAGTCCTTGGAGCAATTTCTACATTGCTATATTTCTCACCATCATAACAACTGGTGGGACCTCTTACTGTGGGCGGAGTTTGCCCACAATAGTGCCTGGAATTCTGCTTCCCGATTGTCCTTGTTTATGGCTAACTATGGTTTCCAGCTTTCCATGTTGCCTGACTCGTTTGTTCTGCAGAGTATTCCTGCGTTAGAGGAGCATCTCTGTGGTCTTTGTTCCACTTGGGCACAAGTCCAGGAGACTTTGCAACCTGCTATGATAGGTACAGACTCCATGCTGACCACAGACGCCTGCCTGTGTCTTCCTAACAGAATGGGGACAGGGTCTGGCTGTAATCTCGCAACCTCCGACTTCGTGTTCCTTCTCTGAAGTTCTCACCACGGTTTATTGGGCCTTTTGCAGGATTAACCCCGGTGGCTTTTGTGTTGGACCTTCCTTCTAGTATGCGTATCTTAAATGTGTTTCATGTCTCCCTATTGAAACCTTTGGTCTGCAACCGCTTTACCACCTCGGTGCCACATCCTCACCCTATAGAGGTTGAGAACCATGAGGAGTATGAAGTACAGTCCATTGTTGACTCCGTAGGCGCATACAGTACCTAGTGCATTGGAAGGGGTACAGTCCGGAGAAACGCTCTTAGGCCTCATCCTCGGACGTACATCCCCCTGTCCTCCTCCGTGATTTGCATATATGTTTTCCCCTCAAGCCTGGTGGTCCTCCAAGGAGGAAGCATCATTGAGGAGGGGGTACTGTCAGGGCTGGACTCAGCCCTTCCTTCTCTGAGCTGGCCACTCAGCTGTCGGCTAATTGCCAGCTCCTATCTCTCCACAGTGACTCACCTGTTGATGATCTGGCTCATCAGTCCTGCCTACTTAAAGTGATTGTAAACCCTAAATGTTTTTTTTTTTTTTATGTCACAATGTAGAGAATAAGATTTCCTAACAGCTGTGCCTAGTCTTGCCACACAGAGTTAATCCAGCGCTGAGCAATCCTCTTTTTATTGTTCAGTGAAATAAAACAGACTTCCCTATAAAGACCAAAGTCCTTGCTTGAGTGACATGTTTTTTACATATCTCGTGAACTAGCTTGCAGACATGCACAGCTTATTGTCTATGTACATTCTGATGGCTGTTCACACTTAACTGTGGATCACCCATATTTTGAAAACACAGGAACGACAGCCAATCCTGTGAGGGCTGGAGGGGAGAGGAGAGGAGGAGAGGGGAGGGGGATTTGAATTGTGCATTTTACAGAAGCTGTGCATGTCTGCAAGCTAGTGCACAAGATATGTAAATAACCTGTCACTCAAGCAAGGACTTTGGTCTTTATCTGGAAGTCTGTTTTATTTCACTGAACAATAAAAACAGGATTGCTCAGTGCTGGATTAACTCTGTGTGACAAGACTGGGCACAGATGATAGAAAATCTAATGCCGCGTACACACGATCACTTTCTCCATTGTTGGAAAAAACGAAGTTTTCTCTCATGAAAAAAAACAACGTTTTTCAAACTTCATTTTCCAAAACGACGTTGCGTACACACCATCGTTTTTCCAAAAATCTCTAGCAGTGCGCAGTGATGTCCATCACGTACGACGGGACTATAAAGGCTCATTTGTATGCGGAAGACGGCCTCTTTTGCTGATATTGTGTTGCTGCGTGTTAGTAAAAGTTTGGTGAGAGACGATTCGCGATTTTCAGTGTTTGTGCTTTAAATTTCGTTTTCTGTCGTACAGTTTGTGTATTTGTGGTCGTATCTGTGTTACAGTGCTTGTATTCAGGACGTATTTGTTTTGGCAGTGCGTTCTTGTGTGCACGGTGCTGTTTTGCAGGTCGTTCTTCAGAGGCCTTTCTGTACTTCAGGGTGTAATTTTTAGTCCGATCTGATTTGACGACCGTTTTCTAGCCATGTTGCGGGTACGTTCTCGTCGCCGAGATCGTGCTGTGCTTGTTGTTCGGATGTGTGCTGCATCCCGGCTCCGGTCCTTGAGGAGGGCGAGAAGGACTTTGTGGGCCAAGGACTGGTTTCTTCGCAGGGACCAGTTCTCTCATATGCCTCTGCTGCGGGAGATCCGAGAAAACAACCCTGATGATTTCAGGAATTTTCTCAGGATGTCTGACCCCGTATTTCAGCAGCTTTTGGCTTTGGTGTCGCCTTATATCACCAGGCAGGACACCGTTATGTGGGAAGCCATCACTGCTGAGCAGCGGCTAGTTGCTACGTTGCGCTACCTTGCAACAGGGAGAAGTCTTCAGGACCTGAAGTTCTCGACGGGCATCTCCCCCCAGGCTCTGGGCCTCATAATCCCGGAGACCTGTTTTGCCATCATTCAGGTTCTGCAGAAGGACTATGTTAAGGTAAGTGGTGTCCTTTAAATGCACAAACTATGTATATATTGTCTGCTTGTATTCTTTTTTTCCAAACACTCCCTAATTAACCTGTTTGTAATATGCTGTGAATGTTCCCTTTGTGTCCATGTCTGCTTTTTTTTCCAAAAATGTTTTCCCTACATGCATCTTTTATTTAGCCAACCTGTCCAGCATTCTATTTTGTGCCCAAACACACCTAGCGTAGTCCCTATATCCCCCTTAATTAGTGGCCTCCATTGTAGTGCTGCATTTTGTGTGTCCCTATATCCCCCTTAATTAGTGGCCTCCATTGTAGTGCTGCATTTTGTGTGTCCCTATATCCCCCTTAATGAGTGACCTCCATTGTAGTGCTGCATTTTGTGTGTCCCTATATCCCCCTTAATTAGTGGCCTCCATTGTAGTGCTGCATTTTGTGTGTCCCTATATCCCCCTTAATTAGTGGCCTCCATTGTAGTGCTGCATTTAGTGTGTCCCTATATCCCCCTTAATTAATGGCCTCCATTGTAATGCTGCATTTTGTGTGTCCCTATATCCCCCTTAATTAGTGGCCTCCATTGTAGTGCTGCATTTTGTGTGTCCCTATATCCCCCTTAATTAGTGGCCTCCATTGTAGTGCTGCATTTAGTGTGTCCCTATATCCCCCTTAATTAATGGCCTCCATTGTAATGCTGCATTTTGTGTGTCCCTATATCCCCCTTAATTAGTGGCCTCCATTGTAGTGCTGCATTTAGTGTGTCCCTATATCCCCCTAATTAGTGGCCTCCATTGTAGTCCAACCCCCCCCCCCAATGTTTTTTTTTATTATTAACTGTTTTGTTTTTTTTGGTCTTTTTGGGGGTTGTTTTTCTTGTCAGAAATTCATCTTGGGCCCCCCTGCCCCTAAGTTTTTTTTTTCCACATCAGAGGTGGTGATTGATCTGCTTAATGATCCCTTATTTTATTATTTTGGTATCTTAAAATAACACTTTTTTTTTTTTTTGGGGGGGGGGGGGGATCCCTGAGTTTGGTGATATTCTGCTCACAATGTTTGTTTGAGTATTTTTTATTTTTTTTCTATACAGTTCCCCACCACGCCACAGGAATTGCAGACTGTGGCAGCAAACTTCTCCCAGCGTTGGAACTTTCCGAACTGTGGAGGAGCCATTGATGGCAAGCACGTCCGCATCGTGCCCCCACCCCATTCCGGATCCCATTATTTTAATTCCACAAACTACTTAACCATATTGCCTGATGAGGCCATTGATGATGTTCCCGAGGCGGCCCGTGAGGCTAGGCGTACAGACTTGGCCCCCCAAAGCGCACGGGCAGTGCGGCAATCCTATGTGGATTTTTTTATGGGTAGGGGGTCCATTGAAATGCCAGAACTTGGCTAAATAAAATCTTTGTTTTTCTGCAATAAACAGTCTTTTATTTATTTTTTTGAACATATTTTTCAGTTTTGTGTATTGTAACTTTTTCCTATGTTCTCATACAGCCATGTGTTTGTGATGTACTATAAATACCCATCATTGTCAATCTTAACAACACAAATATACGTGAGTTCTTTTATTAGTCAGCATTGATACAAAGAAAGAACTAGCCACAAATTGGTGAACGTGCAAATATGTTTATTGTTTAACATGGGTAAAATACAGGGTTTTCTATCTACAGGGTTTTTCATTTATTACAAAATATAATCAAGGTTTTATATTTTTTTGGGGTCTTTTCATTTATAACAAAATATAATCAAGGTTTTATATATATATTTTTTCATTTATTACAAAAAATAATCAAGGTTTTATTTTTTTTTTATTTTTTTTCATTTATTACAAAATATAATCAAGGTTTTTTTTTTATTTTTCATTTTGACACATATAAAATACAATTTGTATAATGTTTATTTTTGACAATTTGTAAACAAAAACAAACAAAAAGAACTGCTTTTTCCTCTAAAATATTAAACCCTCCCCAAAACATCGATAACATTTTTTATCTGTCGGTCCAGCGTTTTTGTTTGCTTCCGAATTTCTCTGGATGCAAGACGGATGTCTTCTACCTGTGCTCTGCACGACAACATATCTGCGATCAAGAGCTGGGCACTATGGGCCAGATTCACGAACACTTGCGCTGGAGTATTTGGATATGCGCCGCGTAACTGTGATGATGCGCCGTCTTTTCTATGTGCCCGTACCCACCAAACTAGATGCGCCCAATAACGGGTCATTTGCGACCGGCGGAACGTTCCGACGCCAGAGTATCGTCAGCGCTTATTTTCGCTGGGCGCATCAGTCGCGCCTATTGATTTCCCCTGCAAATATGCAAATGAGGGATTTTTCCCAATTCACGATCGGATTAGCACCATACGCTGGCTACATGCGCCGCGCGTATCTGGTCCGTCCGGCGCAAAGTTATTTCTACAAAAGGCTGCTTTATCTTTACTCCAGACGGTCACAGGTCAGCAGGAGAGCAGCTACAGCAGCGTTACCGACGAAACTAGCAAGCTGAACAACAACACTAGCAAGAACAAAACCTCTGTGTGCCAACATGCCAGGGGCACTCGTGGTCCTAAGACTAGTACTGGGTCCCTCGCTACGGAGGAGGCGGGCACGTGAGAGGATATACCGCACTCGTATGAACCTCTTTGGCATGGGGGATGAGGAGGTGTATCGCCTCTTCAGATTCAGCCCTGATGTAATACTTGAACTAACCACAACCCTGCAGGAGGACATCACCAGCCCACACACACCGATCACAAGCAGTGCAGCCACTGGTGAAGGTCCTGGCAACACTTCATTTCCTTGCCAGTGGATCATTCCAGCGTACAAGTGGAGTGGTGGCTGGGATGTCACAGTCCTCCATGAGCAGATGTGTGCACCAGGTTGTCCCTGCAATCCTCAGACGCATGTCCAACCAGTTCATCAGACCCACCACTGAGGAGCTGCGGCTGAAGGCAATGACAGATTTCTACAACATTGCCAGATTCCCACGCACCATCGGGGCCATTGATTGCACACATGTGGCACTCCAGCCCCCCAGTGCCACAGAGCACATATACCGCAATCGGAAGCATTGGCATTCCATCAACGTACAGGTGATAGCCGATGCCCAACGCCTCATATGGCACGTCCGTGCCAAACACCCCGGGTCCAGCCATGACAGCTTCATATACCGTCAGAGTCCCATCCCAGCAGAATTCGAACAGAACATGTATGGGGACAGCTGGCTGGTTGGTGAGTGACATGGGAGTCAGGCATGACTATCCCCTCCCGTCATGCACAACAGAAGTCGCACATGCATGACTAACATTCTCCTGTCTTTTACCTTACAGGTGACTCTGCATATGCACTGGGACCCCATCTAATGACTCCTTTCCGGAACCCCCAAACCAGAGGAGAGAGAAAATACAATGAAGCACACATCAAAACCCGTGCAGTGGTTGAGCAAACATTTGGGCTCCTGAAGTCCCGTTTCCGATGCCTGGATAAGTCTGGGGGGGCCCTATTGTATTCCCCTACCTTTGTGTGTCAGATCATCGGTGCATGTTGCATACTACATAACTTTGCTATGAAAAAAGGCCTGCAGATTGACATACGTGATGACCTGACCCCCGACCCACACAGTCCCCACCTGCCAGAGGACACCCAGTCTGCTGATGGAAGAGCAGTCAGGAGGGTCCTCGCCGTAGGCATCTTTGGACACTAAACCAAAACATTACTAACACAGACAGTGCACGCATGTACACCACTGATGTCCCTAGATCACACACATCACATGCACATCGCATTGGATTAGCCCAAGTCCAGCATGTAGGAGTTGGGAGCAGTAACGCCGCGTCAAGGCCCCAATGATGTCACTGTCCATTCACACACCTTTCACACGTCATTCATTCAGCCGTGGGGTTAACTTCACCACCACGGCCGAGGGTGACACCCCTTACTTTCAGGAGTGCCACCCTCTCACATTCACACACCATTCACACTGCAACGTGTGCAGTATCAAAAAATAAAAATAAAATCTCATAACCTGAGAACCAAAAAAATTAACAAAAACTCATGTCCTGAGTATAAACAATAATAATAAATAAAATAAATAAACTCATGTCCTGAGTATAAACAATAATAATAAATAAAATAAATAAACTCATGTCCTGAGTATAAACAAAAATATATAACAACCAAAAAAACAAAAAACCCTCATCTGGGATGACGGGGGCTCCTCCTTGGGGGCACTCTCGGGCTCCTCATCTGCCTGGAGGGAGTGGGTGGTGGTGGTGGTGGGGGGGCATCAGGAGGAGGCTGATCCCCGGGTGGGCCACTCCTGGGAGCTGTTGGCTGCATGCCCTCCAATGCCACAGCGATACGGCTCAGATACAAATTTGTTTGGGCCTGCATCCTCAGCTGGCGGGTGATCTGATGCCGCTGGTCACGTTGCCGCTGCCTCCCCTCTTCCCGAATGGCAGCAGTGTTGTCTCGAACAGCTGCTGTCAAGTGCCGGATATCAGCCTGCACCTCCCCCAGGCTGGTCACAACGCCCTGCACGCGACTGGGCAGCTGTGACATAGAGCCCAGGCTGTCTGCGACCCTGTCTAGGTGGCCAGCCATCTCCCCCATTTGCTGGGTCTGTTTCGCGTGGTCCAAAAGCACCTGGTCTTCGACCAAATCACACACCCCCCTGGTCTTCCGGGTGGCCTTCCTGGGGGCAGAGGAAGGTTGTCCCCGTGGGGATGGAGTCGCCCTTGAGGGGCTACCTAGGATGGGGGAGGGGATCACAGAGGGCCCTGCAGAGGAGGAGGACTCCTCCAACATTAAAATGAACTCCTGTTCAGGGACAGGCTCCTCCACAACCACCTCTGCTGAAGTGGTGTGGGCACTCTCCTCCTCCACCTCGGTGTCTCCAGCACCCAGGGCCTCGTCTTCAGCATCCCGTTGGGGGGTTGGGGTGGACTGGCCGGCACGAGATGGCCCAGCACCGTCATCTGTGGATGACACAAAGCAGACACATGTTGGTGGTCCCACACACTTGGCACATGTACCCCACCCCCGCCCCACATGCAACACACCAAAAAGGGGGTAAAAATCACTTACCTGTCCTGGAGCCTTCCTCTACGGAATCATAGCCTGGGACCCCCTCCAACTGCTCCCTGTCCAGGCAGCGGGCGACCACCTCCTCCTCCGCGGTCAGGGTGACAGGACATGGGGGACCACCACCTGTGCCCCTCTCATGGCTCCTAATGGTGGACACCTTGCCCCTCACCTTGCGCCGCAGGTCATTGATTTTTTTTCGAATGTCTGAAGCACTCCGGGTGGAGTACCCCAGCACATTGACCCTGGCAGCTATGGTGTCCAGGATGGCCTGCTTTCTCTCCCGGCTGGTCTTCCTGCTTTTTTTACCATGGAGAAAATCATTAAATGCCTCCATAGCCGATATTATCACTGTGACCTCCTGGGCATTATAATTTAGGTTCCTCCTCTCTCTGGGGGCAGCGGGAGCAGCCATTACAGGGCAAAAGTATCTTCCCTGGGGTGGGGGGAAATGGAACTACTTTTGCGCCGGAATGGCGTTTCCGCCAGCGCTTTTAAGCGCCCAGCGGAACGCATTGCGCTGACGTTTCCCAGGAAGTGGTGCCGACGGAAGTTGTGAGCATGCGCACAAGGGGGCGAGTGGAGCCGCACTCACTGCGCATGCTCCGTGGATGATGCGCTGAACGTAAGCCTCTGCGCTGGGCTCCGCCCATCATTTACATATGATCACACCCAGTTTCACTTGCGTCGGGTTGCGCCAGCGCATTATCGTTACTCTGGCGCAAGTTTACGCGCAACTGCTATGTGAATTACAGGACTTGCGCTGAAAGGGTCTTCAGAGTAACGTAAATGAGAAGCGTTACTCCAGAGGAAAGATACTCTCATCTACCTGAATCTGGCCCTATATGTGTCAAGTCCCTCACCAGCACGGCTTGTTCCTGAAATGTGGGACCAAACCATGTATTAAAATTATGTAGGCCTACATCTACATTACCTGAAGCAGTGGTATATGATACTTTACCGGATGTTGTGGCAGGTTGCCCTTCGTCACCATCCCTTGGGGGTGTGCCTTGGGTTTGTTGTGCCTCCTGCCTTGCAGCTTCATTGTGCCCTACGGGATTGAAGAAAAGGTAAACATGATTTTAAAAGATTAAAGATGGCTGAAATAAATTTACCAATTCTTTTTACATAACATGATGGGACGATAGTTGGTCCAATAATTGGTCGTATGAGTCGTCCTTCGTTCTCTCAAAAATAATCAGAAGACAAACTATTTGTGTGAAACATTTTTCTAAACACATTATAGCCCATGCGAAATAAGCACGATGCCATTTCTCCAAAAAAAAATAAAAAATTAAAGTTATCGAAAGAACGACGACTCTTAACGACCAAATATTGTGCCGGCCAATCAACACATTTCACTTCTCCCTGAAAGGAAAAACCACATGTCACAAAGAACACACCCAAATAATGAATACACATGAAAATGACTTACTTCTTCTTCTAAGCACTCTTTGGATTCTCTCAAGTTGCTGGGGCTCTCTCAACTTGAGGTCTGACCATCTTTTTCTCAGGTGCTTTCTGCTCCTGCGTTACCCAAACTTCTGATAGAGCCTCCTGATCAGCTTGTCCATTATTGTGGCCTTCACTTTATTGGGATGCTTGTGCGGGCCATGCTTGGCATCATAGTCCTCACTCCTTAAGATGCTGACCATCTCCACCATTTCCTGGAACAACATGTTGGTGGCTTTGCACCTCCGCCTGGTTCTTGTGGTTGGTTGGGCCTGGTCTGCCTCCTGGGTGGAGCTAGAAGCCACATTGCTCTGCATGCCATCCATTTTTTTCTTCTTCACAAAACGAGAGAGAAGGGGCGTGGAAAGGAGGATTCCGAACGTCAGGGGCGGGGTATCGTGCGTAGCGTCACGCATGCGTAGTCTAAAAAGGGATCCGACGTGTTTGAAAGCGGCGTTCAGAGTCTGTGGAAGAAGGCGGAAGTCACGCTCGTTGCATACGACGAATCCCTAATTTTTTAATCCACTCAAAACGAGAGAGAAGGGGCGGGGAAACGACGATTCCGAACGTCAGGTGCGGGATATCGTGCGTAGCGTCACGCATGCGTAGTCTTAAAAAGGGATCCGACGTGTTTGAAAGCGGCGTGCAGAGTCCTGTGGAAGAAGGCGTTGCATACGACAGTACGTAACTGTATTTTTGTCTTTATTATAGTGAACAAGGGGATGAGTTTGTGAGATATAGATATGGGCCCAGATTCAGGTACATCTGCGCATTATTGGACCGGCGTAGCGCACCGCCTTTACGTTAGACTTGCGCAATTTTGCCGCGTAATCACCCTATTCTCGTAGCTTTTGCGCAGCAAATTGCGCATGAGTAACGTTTTTTCAGAGGCGTAAGGCAGAGTAATACAAATTGGGAAGGACGTGGGCGTGTTACATTGAAATGAGCCGTGACCCCATGCAAATGAAGGGCCGGCCGGCTCGCGAATGCGCGCTTGAAGGAGACCATGGTCAGCTCCGCTGTGCGCATGCTCACAACTCGGGAGCGGCGCAATCAGTGAAATTGGAAATGGACTAGGGCAACGTTGTGAACTACGCAAACAGCATAAATAGACACACACAAACGCACTTGCATTGCAAAAGTACATCCCTTTGTCCCTTCCCATTTAACCAAGTGCTTTTGTCCTGTTGTTCGTTGCGGTTTGTTTTGTAGTTGTCAGATTAGTGTTCGTGTGATCAAGTGTTTGTTAGTAGATCTTTGAAAGTGTTTTTTGATAAGTGTTTGAGAGACTGTTTTTTTGATTGATATATTTCTGTTCGTTTGTTTTCCTGCTGTTTTTTTGCTGTTTGTTTTTGTGACTGTTTCTTGCTGAGTAGATTTCTCTTTGTGTGTGTTCTTGCTTGATTGGTTGTGCTTGTTTTTGTGAGTGATTTTTGTTGACTGGGAGTGAGTTTTTTTGGAAGTATGACAGAGAGAAAGCGAAAGCTCAATTTTTCTTTGGGGGAAAAAAGAATTCTTGCCCGGGCCATTAGCGAATATGGGCGTTTCCTCCACGGCCCGGACAGTGCCAACACCACCCCGGCCAGGAGGAGGGAGATTTTGGATATGATCACTGAGCAGGTCAATTCAGCGGGGGAGGGGGAGACACAGACCCGGTCTGGGATTGACAAAAAAATCAATGACCTCTGGCGTCTGGTCAAACAGAAGCTGGCCAGAATGCATGCCCATGCCAGGGGCACAGGAGGGGGCCCACCATGCCGTATTAGGCTGACAGCGGAGGAGCGTGCGGTGGCCCTGACCTTTCATCGGCATGAAGTTGAGGGCCTGCCCGGCTTTGACTCAAGTCCGGAGCCCGTGGTGCCAGGTAAGTATTTTTTTTTAATATCAGGTGTGTAGCATGTGTGGGGGAGGGGGTGAAAGGGAATATGTGGCAAGTGTGTGGATCCTCCAACCTGTGAATGTTTTGTGTCATCCACAGATGTGCAGGAGGGTGCAGGGCCATCTGGCCTGACCGCACCAACCCCAGGACAGCAGCCTAATGAGGCCCCCCCAACAAGGCCGGAGTCCGCGGAGGAGGTTCAAGAGGAGGAGGAGAATCATGAGGAGGAGGAGTCCATGTCAGGCACTGGACGTTTGGTTTTTGAGGACTCTTCCCCTCTGGCTGGCAGCAGGCAGCCCTCCCTAAGAGGGAAGCCCCCCCCTCCTCCCCCAACATGGCTCCCCTTCCAAGGGCCTCCCCTTCTCCCCGGCCACAAGCATCAGCTGGAGGCAGGATTTCATCCCAGAACACCAGGGGGTTGGCCGATCTCCTGCCCGCCACTCTGAGAAGGGACCAGTTCCTCCAGACCCGCCATCTGGGACAGGTCAGCCAGACATTGGTGCGGATGGACGAGAGCCTGTCCTCCATCAAGGATACACTGGGGAACCTGGACTCCCACTCCCGGGCTTTCACAACCTGCCTAAACGAACTGCAGACGACATCAGCAGGCGTTGGGCAGGATGTGAGGGCCCTTACCCAGGCTATCCAGGCCAACACGGCAACACTAGGTGCTGCCCTGGACAGAATAGCCGTGGCCTTGGAGGGCAGGCCGCCAGGTGGGCAGAGATCAGGGGCTGCTCCTCCTTCCCCGGTTTTACCCCTCCCCCATGAGTCTCCCCTGAGAAGCCGGGGCCGTGGCCGGGGGCGCCCCAGGCGTGGCTCACGTAAAGGGCAATCATTTTTTTTTCCCCTTTTTTTTTATTTTTTATTTTTGCTGGAAAAATTTTGCTTTGTAGGTAATTTTTTTTTTTTGGGTTGTGAATGCTGTTTGAATGTGGGGGTGACATTCCTGCCAGAAAAGGGGTGTCGCCCTCAATTTTGGTGGAGAAGGGTTCCCCAGGACCAGGGAGAAGTGATCCCCAGGTCCGTGTGAATGGTGTATGAATGTACAGTGACATAATTGGAGCCTTGGCGTGGCGTTGCTGCTCACAAGTCCTGCATGGTGGACTGGTGCCAATCCAATTTGATGTGGGGTGTGTGTGCTAGAGACCACAGTGGTGTGCATGCATGCATTCTCATTGTGCCATGATTAATGTGTGTGTTTAACGTGCAAAGATGCCCAATGTGAGTTGTCTCCTGGCTGCTCTTCCCTCAGAAGACGGGGTAGCCTCGGTTAGGGGGGGATTGTCTGGTTCAGGGGTCAGGTCATCACGTAGGCCAATCTGCAGGCCCTTTCTTTCTGCGAAGTTGTGCAGCATGCAACGATGATCTGGCACACAAAGTTTGGGGAATACAAGAGGGTACCCCCAGACTTATCCAGGCATCGGAAACGTGACTTTAGGACGCCAAAGGTGCGCTCCACCACTGCTCGTGTTTGGGCATGTGCTTGATTGTATCTTTCCTCTCCTGGGTTTTGGGGGTTCCGGATAGGAGTCATGAGATGGGATCTCAGTGGATATGCAGAGTCACCTGTAAGGGAAAAGACAGGAGGATGTTAGTCATGCATGTGCCCCTTGTGATGTGTGCATCATGGGAGGGGATAGTCATGCCTGACTCCCATGTCACTCACCAACCAGCCAGGTGTCCCCATACACGTTCTGATCGAATTCCATTCGGATGTGGCATTGATTGTATATGTAGCTGTCATGGCTGGACCCTGGGTGTTTGGCACGGACGTGCCATATGAGGCCTTGGGCATCGACTATCACCTGTACGTTGATGGAATGCCAATGCTTCCGATTGCGGTACATGTGCTCTGTCTCCTGGGGGGGCTGGAGTGCCACATGTGTGCAATCAATGGCCCCCACAGTGCGTGGGAATCTGGCAATTCTGTAGAAATCTGTCATTGCCTTCAGCCGCAGCTCCTCAGTGGTGGGTTTGATGATTTGGTTGGCCATGCGTCTGAGGATTGCAGGGACAACCTGGTGCACACATCTGCTCATGGAGGATTGTGACATCCCAGCCACCACTCCACTTGTACGCTGAAAAGAGCCACTGGCAAGGACATGGAGTGTTGCCATGACCTTGACCAGTGGCTGCACTGCTTGTGAGCGGTGTGTTGGGCTGGTGATGTCCTCCTGCAGGGTTGTGGTTAATTCCAGGATGACATGAGGGGTGAATCTGAAGTTGCCATACACCTCAGAATCACTCATGCCAAACAGGTCTATGCGGGTGCGGTATATCCTCTCCCGTGCCATCCTCCGTGCCATCCTCCGTGACCTCATCCTTCTTTGTTCATCTAAAGTCAGTAGTATAGCTATGCGCGACGATGCCCCTGGCATGTTGGCATACAGATTGTTGTGCAACACGTGTGACTGCTGAGCTCCTCACTAACAGTGTTGCTTTATCTAACAAGTAGACTTTTTTTCTCTTTTTAGACCAGCTTTTATATGCTCTAATTTTAGACAGGACATTTTGCTGTTGCGCACACTGCGTCGCCTGCGCTGCCCAACGTTCTTTTGTGGATCCCCGTAAGTCCCTCATTAGCATATTTGACTAGCAAATCAATGGTCTGTCTAGCGCACTTTTGCGCGGACGGATGCGCCAGTCTAACGAAATTACGCGGGACAAAAAAAAGATTTTTTGCGTATCTCGTTCTGGGGATGCCGTGCATCGAAACGCACGCACACATTTCGACTTACGCACGCGCATCTCCTGTTGCGCAGGCGTAATCGCTCTGTGAATCTGGGCCATGGTGATTAAGCTTATTTAGTAGTAGTGGCTTGACTGACATTAGGTTTTTGCTTATAGGTTTGATTTTCCTAAATAATGGATTCCTTCAAGGATGTGGACTTCATGACAGAGTTCATCCAGAAATGGAAAGAACATCCTGTTCTCTGGCAAATCAAAAACCCTATTAATAAAAACAAAGATGCCAGGAATAAAGCAAGGAAGAGTGTGCTGGAATTTGTTAAAACAAGGGTCCCCAACGCCACAGTAGACACTGTGAAGAACAAAATAAATTCCATCAGGGGCACCTACAGGGCCCAACGGGTCCTAGTCCTGGCCTCAATGAGGTCTGGGGCTGCAGCTGAGGCCATATACTGTATAAGCCTACCCTGTGGTACTACAATCAGCTGCAGTTCCTGGACGACCACATTGAGACCAGGCCATCCCTGTCTACCCTCCCCCCAAGAGGTAGCTCCCAGCTTCCCAGCAGCCAATCCTCCAGTCTTCCCTGCAGACAAGAGCAGGCAAGCTCGGAGGAAGAGCCAGAGTTACCGGAGGACCCCGATTGTGACCCATGGAGCCAGGTATTGCATTTTGCTATCAATTTTGGAGAATCAAAGTATATAATAATGATGTTAAATTGATGTTACTAGTGTTATAAATTCAAAGGGAATGTATGTAAAATGTTGTTCATTTTCTAGTATGCAAATATGGGAGGGTAACACAATAGACCTGGAAGGTGTCTCAGAGGTGAAACACCCTTTTTGTCCCAAATGTATTTGTCCAAAAATAGACTACTTTTCTTTTTTGGGTAAAGGCACCCTACTTCCTTAGTTCAGCCTGCAACAACAACCACAACTCCAGGGGAACCATGTCTGAAGCTGTGTAAGGGGCCACAAAGGGCCGCCATCTGGAATTTTGGGACCCCTTACACAGCTTCAGGCATGGGCCCCCTGGAGCAGAGAACCGGGGGGTGCTGACGACTGAAATTAAGAAGCGGGGGGCCCTTTAGGAAAAGAAGAAATAACTAAAAATATAGCGTAAAAAGGGGCCTTGCCACCCGGGAACTCTGGGCCCTTTAATTTAAAAAAACAAAATATATATGTATAAAAAAGAAAAAAAAAAGGTTGGCCTTTCAGGGCCCTGGGGACCTCTGGGCCCTTTACTAAAAAGAATATAAAAACAAACAAAAAATACATTTTGAAAAAAAGGGGATTAGACACATGGGGCCCCTGGGACTTCGGAGCACCTTAATAAAAATATAGCAAAATATACTTCAAACAAATTGCAATCTGGGGCCCTGGTGGCCTCCAGACCCCTAAAAACTAAAATCTTCCCATCAGCCACTAAAAACCAAAATCTTCCCACATGGGCCCCTGGGGACCCCTGGGCCCCTTACAGGTGTACTGCCTGTACCCCCCTGATGGTGGCCCTGGGGCCACATAATTAGGGCTGGCAACCCTGTGTGTAATATATATTAGCATTCAATTTGCATCTGTCGGGATTTAAAAAATGTGTGTGATTAATGTTTCCAAAAAATAAAATATGTGCCTTTTTTATATACACAGGCAGAGCAAAGCCAGGAGGAGGCAGGCCCCACAGGGAGCCAGGAGAAGGCAGGCCCCACAGGGAGCCAGGAGGAGGCAGGGCCAACTGCAAGGCAGGAGGTGGCAGAACCCACTGTGAGCCAGGAGGGGGCAGGACCCAGTGGGAGCCAGGAGGCACGCCGGCGTGATACCATCTCCCGAATCCCTCCACTCCGCACTCCCGCGAAAAGGGTCAGGAGGCTTCAACAAATGGAGGAGGAGACCCAGGCCATGCTTCGCGAAGCAACAGCGGCCATCCGAGAGCAACCCACTGAAGAAGAGGGGTTCGCAGCGCTCATTGCAGCCAAGCTCATAAAGCTGGAGCAGGGCCAGAGTGTGCGCTGCAAACTCCTCATCTTCAAAGCCATTAGCATGGCATCCATGGGGCAGCTCGATAACGACACCGACATTGTGCGGATTGCTCCTCCTGTCCTTGCCACTCCTCCTGCTCCTTCTCCTGCTCCTCCTCATCCTGAGGCTGCTCTGGCTCCTGGCACTACATCTACTCCAGGAACCCACAGGGAAGACTGCAGGGAAGGCTGCTGGGAAGACTGCAGGGAAGAAAAACCCGAAGAAATGAGACGGTGCCCCTGATGTTTTTTTTTTTTGGACTCACAGCCTGGATTGGTGGCTTGGTGGACCCTTGTATTTACTAATTTCCAGCACACTCTGAAGTGCTGCCTTGCTTTGCATCTTTGTTTTTATTTAGTTGGATTTTTGGTTTGCCACCATTTTATTCTTTCAAATTTTGGCAGAATAAATGCTTTTTTGGTTGATCAAACAGATTTGACCATGTGTATTTCTTCAAAATATTAGACATATCATTAGTGAGTGGGCAGACCCCTTTCCAAAACATTTTTGGTAACATTAACAAGGTCAAAAAACATCCTTGTGGGTAACTTCAAAGAAATAATTATAGGTTGTTGCGGCCACTTCACACACTTCAAAATCTAGCCAAAATATAGATTTCTGATAAACTTTTGGTCCCAAAAAAAAAAATGTATTTCGAGAAAAAATATATATTTAAAATTTTGGAGACACCGAAAAAACACAACACAAAACAAAACATTATATAACAAGAAATGATCAAGTAAAAAGCTTGACATAACTATGTAACAAGATCAGCCGCAACAAACGACCATTTCAGTGTAGCATTTAAAAGCAGGGTGTAATGCAGCGCATTCTTTGCTTCTATATCACTTGAAAACTACCTAACGAATGTGCTTAATCCATTCTGAACAGTAGTTTTACCAGAACGAGCGCTGCCGTCTCCTAACTTGCTTCTGAGCATGCGCGGGCTTAAAACGTTTTAGCGTACACACGGTCAATGATTATGACAGAAAAAAACACGTTTGGGAAAAACGACACATAAAATTGAAGCAAGCTTCAATTTTTTTGTGTCGTTTTTCAGAAGACATAAAACAACGTTTTCCCCTACACACGGTCAATGAAATTGACGTTTTTAAAAAAGTCGTTTTTTTCCATCGCATAAAGTGATCATGTGTACGCAACATTATTCTCTACATTGTGACATACACAAAAAAAATGTGGGTTTACATCCACTTTAAGCCTTCCAGTTCACTTGCTCTCTGCCTTTGCCTTTGCCTTGGTCAACATCACAGAGACTTTCTCTTGCGTTCCTGTTGAATACTTTGCTTGGCTGACATCCCTTCGGGCTCCTGATCCTGCTTGCTGTTATACTACTTGAATATAGAGGAAACAATGGACTTTGTAGAAATGTAAAAAATAGATTTTTAATGATCTATAAATATATACTGCTGCTCTACTACGTTCATCTCTGTCTCCCTGACCTTTTGCTTGTCTGAGTATCCAATCCTGTTCCTGAACTCTGGCTATGTTTTGACTACGTTTACTCTGTGTGACAGAACCCACTGCCACTGTGTGTTTTGGAAGGGACTGTGGGCTGGCAACCTGCCCACAGACTATGGCCCAGAAGAGACAGAGACTTGGGGACAAGCTGGCATTGAGGTAATGTAATGCAATGCTAGACATGTGCAGGATGAAAAAATTTGTTTCGTTTCATTTCGATTCGTTATTAGATTACATTTCTTTAGTTAAGTTAAATTCTACCGCATTCGAAAAAACTCTATTGCATTTGAAATAATTCGAAAACAAATCTACCGAATTCGAAAAAAAACTATCAAATTCGAAATAACTATATATAACCATTTCCTGAAATTCAAAATTTGTATAGAATGAAATTGAATTTGAATAGAAAAGATTAAAATAGAATCGAAAATACTAGAAAAGAATAGTATACAAAAACAATAGCACAGAACAGAAAAAAATATATTTTATATATCTATATATATATATATATATATATATATATATATATTTATATAGAACATATTCTGAAATTCGAATTTCGTATAGAATGAAATCGAATTCCAATAGAAAAGATTAGAATAGAATAGAAAATAATAGAAAAGCATAGAAAAACAATAGAACAAAATAGAAAAAAATATATAATATATTGTATTCTAATCTTTTCTATTCAAATTCATTCTGTACCAAATTCGAATTTCGGAAGATGGTTTATATACTGTATATATATAAAAAAAAAAAAAATTCTGTTCTATTGTTTTATTTCTATTCTAGTCTATTCTATTAGAATTCAATTTTATTATATATATATATTATAGCCATATAACCATTTTCAGAAATTCTAATTATGAAATTCTACGTACAGAATGAATTTGAATAAAATAATAGAAAATATTAGAATAGCATAGAAAAACAATAGAACGGAATAGAAAAAAATATAATATATATTATATTTTATTCTATTCTGTGCTATTGTTTTTTCTATGGTATTCTTTTCTATTCTAATCTTTTCTGTTCAAATTCGAATTTACTCTATATGAAATTCGAAATTCAGAAGAGGTTTTATATATATATATATATATATATATATATATATATATATATATATATATATTAGGGCTGTGCAAATTAACTTTTAATTAATCGATTAATCTTTAATTTTTTTGATCGATCAAAATCTTTTTGATCGATTAAAATTCTTTTGATTGGTACTCACCTCTCCGCCGGCTTCTGGGCCTTCAGGGAGTTCTGGAGATCCGGTAACGTCACGGACACCGGCGGGGCTTGCCGTGTCCTTCTGAAGGGCTCCTTTGCTGTGCCTTCATATCTGCATGCCGACGGGACCTTACTATCACCTTACACACAAGGGCTGTTACACTTCCCTCTATCACTTCCCTCTATCAACCTGGTATTCTACAGCCATCCACTGGGAGTTGTTATAGTTTCCTTCATGGGATATCTACATGCCGACGGACTGATGTTAACCTCTCCTTATCTGGATTCAGCAGTGACATCGTTGTACACATTTTTATACCAGTATCATACTTAGCTACATGTTTTTATGACTGCTTTTGGTACTGTTTGGTATTACTCGCACCATTTTTACAGTTTATGTAGCTACATCGATTTTATCTCCAGTGCAATATTTATTTGGTTACCTACTTGAAGACTATAAAAGTTTTAATGCTATTCTCATCGAGCACTGCCTTTGTATGTTTTTTGTATCCTGCTATCCATTTCTCCAGTTGTTGGGAGCTACACTGAGAATCAGCCTGCAAGGAGATCAGCTAAAAGTAGTTGGATCTGTATGTGCGTTATAATTAATCGAAATTAGTCGATTAATCGATTAAAAAACAAAACGAATAATCGAACACAAAAATTTTGATCAGTAACAGCCCTAATATATGTATATATATATATATGTAACATTATATTTTTTCTATGATCTTCCGAAATTAGAATTTTGTATAGAATGAATTCACATTCTAATATAAAAGATTAGAATAAAATAAAAAATAATAGAAAACAATAGAATAGAAAAATAGAAGAGGATTATATATCCTATCTGATACATTTTATAATTTCTGGAAAGCCGTAAGTGCAGGGGGAGGAGGAGAAAGAAAGGGGGAAGCAAGCAAGAGTGGAGCAGAGGCAACCTAAGGACAGTATCAAATACAACAAAATTATCTAATTATAAGGTTTGCAGCTCCATAACATTTTCAAGTAATTTTAGATGGTGGGATCTCAGCTGGGTCCCTTTTGATCTCCCTAAATTTTTGACTAATTGCTCCAAAGACGTCAGCTACTGAAGGCTATTAAAGGGGTCATGACACTGTAATATTCTCAACTGACCCCCCCCCCACCCCAGATTTACGGGGTTGTGGGAAAGAGATAGTAATATCTACAGAGATGTCAGAAACACGAGTACTTACCAAGGCCAAGATGCTGAGGACGGCTCACCTTTACAACCAAGCGCACCTGCCCCCTGGAGTTGGAGACAGGAGGCAGAGGCACCAGGAGGTACCGGTACCAGCGGAGTAGAAGATGGGATGTGAGTTGCTGAAGATTAGCAGCGGAGATGAGATGCAAGAGCTGGATGGTCACCAGGGCAGGTGAGAGTGGTACAGTCCCAGTACACGGTTCAGAAGGGAACAGACTGACGGTAGCAGATCCGGGGGAAAAGATTTAAGTCCGGGTTCAGGGCAAAGCTGAGACAAGTCCAAGGGTGCAAGCCAAAGTTCAGGGTCAGGAGACAGAAGAAAAATTTCAGGTCACGGTCCGAGGTCAGAGAGTTAAAGAAGGCAGCAAAATCCAAAAACAAGCCGAGGTCAGGTTTCCAGGCGAGAGCTGAGTCGGGAAGCAAATCCGGGTCAAAGGGCACAAATCAAACTGTCAAAACTGTCAAAACTGTCAAAACTTTACACAGAGCTGACGATAAACCAGCAACCTGTGCAAAGACAGGGGATGGTTTAAGTAGGGCTGTCAGGCCTCCGATTGGTCCCGGGTCCCGTGACGCAATTCTGACATGCCTGTGCACAGATTGAGCGCTGTGAGCGCTGGGACCCTGACAGTGTCCCCCAACTGGGCCCAACTTTCGAGAGGGGACCGGTAATTTTAGATTAGCAGCAGACAGCCAGACCTCCTCTCCAACTTCAAAAGTAGGGCAATCCTTCCTCCCCTTGTCGTAGAACCTTTTATAGTCCTCCTGGGCCCATTGCATCACTCTTTGTAGCTGCAGAAAGTTTGATTGGATGGCCGTTAACATCGGAGGTATTGCTTCAGCGTTTGGTTAGTCCTTTCCGTTTGGCCATTACTCTGGGGGTGGTAGGCAGGTCTTGACTTCCAAAGATTTACAGGAGTTCCCTCCAAAATTTTGAGGTGAGTTGAGAACCCCTATCTGAAACGATGCTGCTGGGTACCCCATGGAGCCTGACGATTTCTCTGAAGAAGACTTTGGCTGTCTCTATGGCAGAAGGAGTACCGATCATGGGCACAAAATGTGCCATTTTAGAGAAGCGATCTACTACGACCAGGATCGTGGTGAAGCCTTCGGAAGGTGGTAAGTCGACAATAAAGTCCATAGAAATTTCAGACCATGGCCGTTCCGGGACTGGTAGAGGCTTGAGTAATCCCCAGGTCTTGGTTTTAGGACCCTTATTACGTTGGCAAGTGGTACAGGATGCAACGTAGGCTTTACAATCCTGTCTGCAGCTTGGCCACCAGAAGTATCGTAAAACCATTTCCGTGGTCTTTCGTGCTCCAAAATGACCTGCTAGTTTACGGTCGTGAAAGGCGCTCAAGACCAGTTGTCTAGATTCTGATGGAACAAAAACTTTACCTCGGGACCAAAAGATATCGTTGTGTTTTACCAATGATGACACCTCTGGATCAGAACATTGTCTGGATGCAGCCTTAATGGAATTCAGCAGGTCGATTTGAGAGACTAATAGAAAATTACGAGATGACAAAATGGTGCTTGGTTCAGTTGTGGATGGAGTTTCAGGGAACATTCTGGAGAGAGCGTCTGCTTTTCCATTTTTTGAACCAGGCCTGTAAGTGAGATGAAAATTAAACCGAGAAAAGAAAAGGGCCCAACGGGCTTGCCTGGGTTTTAAGCGTTTCGCTGACCGTAGATATTCAAGGTTTTTATGGTCGGTAAAGATCATTATAGGAAGAGCCGATCCTTCTAGCAGGTACCTCCATTCCTCTAGAGCAAATTTGATAGCAAGTAGTTCCCTGTCCCCGACGTCATAATTCTTCTCGGGCGTAGTCAGTTTCCGAGAAGCATAGGCCACAGGGTGTAGTAGGGACAGCTCCTGTAGCGGTCTCAGAAGCGTCTACTTCCAAAGTAAAAGGCAGCATTGGATCGGGGTGTCGCAGAACAGGAGCAGAAGAAAAAACGTATTTAAGTTCCCTGAATGCTTCTTGGGCCTCTGGTGACCAGCAAAAACGATGACCCTGGCGGGTAAGCTGAGTGATAGGGCTCACGATGGAAGAGAACCCAACGATGAAACGTCGATAAAAGTTGGCAAAGCCGATGAACCGTTGTACCCTCTTCTTGTCCACCGGGGCTGGCCATTCCTGGATGGCTTTAACTTTTTGAGGGTCCATGGCGACCCCACTGGTAGATATAATGAATCCCAAAAATTGCACAGAAGATTTCTCGAATTCGCATTTTTCAGCTTTTAAGTATAGTTTATGTTCTCTGAATATAGTAAGCACCTTTTTTACATGGTACCTATGTAGCTCTAAGAAAGGTGAAAAGATGAGGATGTCGTCCAGATACACGACCAGGAAATCTTCCAGATGTTCACGGAAGATGTCGTTAACTAAATGCTGAAAAGTGGCTGGAGCATTGCATAGTCCAAAAGGCATAACAAGATATTCAAAATGCCCAAATCTTGATCTCAAGGCGGTTTTCCATTCATCCCCTGCCCTAATTCTGATGAGATTCTAAGCACCCCTTAAGTCCAATTTGGAGAAAACTTGGGCTGATCGGAACCGCTGGAATAACTCTGATATGAGGGGAAGCGGATACCTGTTCTTAATCGTGATTTTATTGAGCTCTCGATAGTCAATGCAAGGCCTTAAAGTACCATCTTTTTTCTCAACAAAGAAGATTCCCGCTCCAGGCAGGGAAGACGAGGGACAAATAAATTTATTTTGCAGATTTTCATCAATATAGGCCTTGAGGGCTTTCAATTTTTTCTCGGACAGTGGAAACATGCGGCCAAAGGGAATTTAGGAGCCTGGTAGAAGGTCAATGGGGCAGTCATGCGGTCGGTGGGGAGGAAGGCAGTCGGCTTGCTGTTTGTCGAAACACATCCGTGAATTCCAAGTAAACGGAGGGAACTTTCCAGAGAGTTTCGGGTGAAGTTGTCACGGCAGAGCAGGAAACAATTGGAGGTGGAAGGCAATTCTGGGAACAATAAGAAGATGTAAAGTTGACCTTTTTTTAGCCAGTTTATGGATGGTTGGTGTGCTTGTAACCAGGGAAGACCCAGGATGATGGGAAACAGTGGGGAAGGAATAAGATCCAAATGTAGAAATTCCTGGTGGCCGGAGTCGGTGGTGGCACAGATAGGTTCAGTTTCTTGTGTGATAAGTCCAGACCGGGGTAAGGAACCGTCAGCTAAATGAACTTGAAAGTGATGTTTTTTTTTGCGAAGGGGTACATGAAGCTTTTGAGCCAATGTGGAGTCCAGAAAACGACTGCATGCCCCGGAATCAACTATGGCCGGCAGTCGGGTTGCCCCTTCCGGTAATTGCAAGGAAATGAAAAGGACAACATGAGTCTGAGAAAGGTTTGCAATATTGTAACTGAGAGTAGGTTGCAGTTTTGACTTACTAGGCCTTGTTGGACAAGAGCGGAGGAAGTGACCGGCTTCTCCGCAATACAGGCACAGATTGTTTTGACGTCTCCGAAGTCTCTCCTCGGAGGTAAGCGGGGTATGGACCAATCCAATTTGCATAGGTTCAGGATCCGGGAGGATTGCGTTTTGAGGAGCCACAGGCGGATGTAGGATCGGTGTAGGTCTTGGATGGGCCCAGGTAGGGCGTGGGATTTGATACCGCTCAGAACGTCATTCTCTCAGGCGTCGATCCAGCTGTGTGGCGGTTTGGATCAAATCTTCCAGAGTGGCTGGAATCCTTAAGAGACTCGGACAAGCCTTGGCGAAACTGGTATTTTAGAGCGGCCTCATTCCAGCCTGTGTCGGCTGACCATTTTCGGAACTCGGCTGTATAGTCCTCAATGGGCCTTCTACCTTGGGTGAGGTTAAGGGGAATAGTTTCGGCGGTAGCAGTACGCTGTGGGTCATCATATAACTTCGCCATGTGTTCGAAGAAAGTGTCTATCGTATTCAGGATTGGGCTCTGTTGCTCCATTAAAGTGTGAGCCCAGGCTTGTGGTTCTTCCGAGAGAAGAGATATGACGAAACCCACTTTCACAGTCTCTGAACAAAAAGTTCTGGGCTGAAGAGATAAGTATAGGGAGCAAGTATTCTTAAATACCCTGATATTTCCGGCGCTCACCTGAAAAACGTTCTGGGACAGGTACACGTGGTTCTGGGTGGGTTACCATTACGGCCAAGCTAGAGGTGGCTTGAGGTGCTTCAGCTCCAGAGGGTGGTGGTGCAGGTGGAGATGAGGGTCCAGGAGCCCCGGCCAGTTGTTGGAGACGACCATCTATTTGGAGGTAGCCGTCTTGAAGTTTTTGGACTGCGTCAGTGAGTGCGGACACCTGCAGGCAGAGTGTCTCAAATGGTGAGCGCGTCCTGTCAGCCTCAGACATCTGGTTGGTTTATACTGTCAGAAACACGAGTACTTACCAAGGCCGAGATGCTGACGACGGCTCACCTTTACAACCAAGCGCACCTGCCCCCTGGAGTTGGAGACAGGAGGCAGAAGCACAAGGAGGTCCGGTAACAGCGGAGTAGCAGATTGGATGTGGGTTGCTGAAGATTAGCAGCGGAGATGAGATCCAAGAGCTGGATGGTCACCAGGGCAGGTGAGAGTGGTACAGTCCCAGTACAGAAGGCAACAGACTGACGGTAGAAGATCCAGGGTACAGATTTAAGTCCGGGTTCAGGGCAAAGATGAGACAAGTCCAAGGGTGCAAGCCAAAGTTTAGGGTCAGGAGACAGAAGCAAATCCAGGTCACGGTCCGAGGTCAGAGAGTTAATGAAGGCAGTAAAATCCAAAAACAAGCCGAGGTCAGGTTTCCAGGCGAGAGCTGAGTCGGGAAGCAAATCCGGGTCAAAGGGCACAAATCAAACTGTCAAAACTTTACACAGAGCTGACGATAAACCAGCAACCTGTGCAAAGACAGGGGCTGGTTTAAGTAGGGCTGTCAGGCCTCCGATTGGTCCCGGGAGGGGGCGTGCACGTCCGCGCGCTCATGCACAGGCCACGCACGCGCCCCAGATGCGCGGGCACGTGCCATGATGCGATTCTGACATGCCTGTGCACAGATTGAGCGCTGTGAGCGCTGGGACCCTGACAAGAGAAGTGGGGAGGCGAAATATATATTTGTACAGTAGAGGAGAAAATCAATCTAAAAAATGATCTAGATGGCTCTGAATAAAGCACGTAAAGCTCAAATCGTTAGCCCCTGCATCTCCCCCTTCCATACATCAGTTAAGACAGCAGAAACAGGGGCTGTAGGATCCCCCCAATCCAGATAATCAGTGGGCTCACAGAAAGCTACTATTAAAGAAACGGAGCAGGAACAAGCACTATCTGGGAGAGAGATTATGACAGCTATTAAACTGTGTAGCGAAACGAAAATCGATGCACTAGTCATAGACATCAATATCATGAGACATGAATTTCAAAAAGTTAAACAAAAGACCTCAGAGATGGAAGCCCAAATATTAAAGGTGGAAGAAATAGTAAGAACAGACAATAAAGAGCTGTATGCTTAAAAAAAAAATAATAATAAAAACAGGGCAATAGATACAGAAGTATGTTTGAGAAGAAACATTATAGGCCTACCAGAGAGAGCGGAAGGAGATAAACCGGTGCAATTTACAGAGAATTTATTGTTAAATGTTCTGCACCTCTCAAACATGTCTGCAACTTTCGTGGTAAAAAGAGCTCACAGAATTTATTTTCGAACACCAAAGCCAGGACCCCCCCCCCCCCCCCCGTCCCTTTCTTTTAAAATTATTAAACTATAAAGATTGTGACCATATATTAACAACGGCCAGTTGTTAATCTGATATGTGGAATATGACCATGCAATAACCAATGACCATGTAATGAATAACTGCTGCTGATAAAACATGTAATGACACAGAATGGGTAAGCAGAGCACTTGAAAAGTTACATTTTTTTTTTAAAAAAGCTATAAGAGATGGTCTAAAAAATATTTTTCTCAAATATCATATATTATTACAAAATAATTTCTACAAGTTAAAAAATGTTACTGCCCGAATAATAAAAGGCACATCACATTTTTGGGGGCCAAGTCACTAAAAAGATGACAAGATATTACTATATGAAACTGCATCCTGTCCTTCTACATCTGTAAAGCATGCCCAAGAAGGTTAAAGCAGTGCTGGAAAAAATTGGTGGCCACACAAAATATTGACAGTTTGGGCCCAATTTGGACATTTTCACTTAGGGGTGTACTCACTTTTGTTGCCAGTGGTTTAGATAATAATGGCTGTGTGTTGAGTTATTTTTAGGGGACAGTAAATTGACACTGTTATACAAGCTGTATACCCACTACTTTACATTGTAGCAAAGTGTCATTTCTTCAGTGTTGTCACATGAAAAGATATAATAAAATATTTACAAAAATATGAGGGGTGTACTCACTTTTCTGAGATACTGTATATGTGTATACTAGCTTGGTGGGTTGGTAAAATGTGGCTTCAATTGCGAGTTTTTAATCAGCCAATCATAAACTGAGCTTCGGTGCATTTCACAAGATTTTTCCGATCAGGTCCATCTGTCAATTTTTGAGAGGGATCTGACCAGAATCTCCAGGCAGATCTAAAGCAGGAGGATGTAAAACTGTAACATGGGGGGGGGGGGGGGGGTGAGCTGTGGACAAGAGAAGAGAAGGTAACCTGTGGGTTAAGGTTATGTGGGGGTGTGCGCTGTGGAGAGGCATGGGAGAGGGTGAGCTGTGGGGAAGAGAGGGGGTGAACTGTGGGTGAGAGAAGTGAAGGTAACCTGTGTGTGGAGGGGGGAAGGAAACCTGTATGTAAGAGGGGGGGGGGGGGGTGAGCTGTCAGCTGTGGATGGGAAAAAATAGGGCAAGACTGTGTCTTTTTTCAGCTGTAAACAGGTAGTTCAGAGGTAGCCTGATGTAAATAGACACAATTCTATTTATATTCAGTCATTTAGCCATCACAGGTTTGCCACAGTCTGTTGTCCAAATGTGGACACAAACTAAAGCCTCATACACACGATCGGATTGTCTGAAGGGAATTGTGTGATGACGGCTGTTGTCGGAAAATCCAACCGTTTGTATGCTCCATCGGACAATTGTTGTTAGAATTTCCACAGACAAATGTGGGATAGCATGCTTTAAAATTGTCTGCCAACAATTGTGTGTTGTTGGATTTTCTAATCGTGTGTACACAAGTCAGTCGGACAAAACTCTAAAGTATAAACATGCATGCTCAGAAGCAATTCTCACCATAACACAACATTAGTAGAAGTTGCCCAAAGGGTGGTGCTTAAGAGCTGAAAAAACACATTGTTTTCCGTTTGTATGCAAGACAAGTTACTGGCCAATGCCCTTCGGATAAAATTCTTACGCTTTGTATGCCGAAAATTCGAAATTGTGTGTATGAGGCTTTAATGAGCACAGATGTCACAAAACTAACATCTGTTCCATTCTGCTGTGATTCAGCAGGGGATCCACTGACCTCTCATATGGCCGTCAGCTGCAGATCTCCTAACCTCTCACTGTGCCTTCCTGTTTCCATAGTGGCCTGCAGTGCAATTCAGACTCCTACTATGCCCCCAGATGCCCTGAGAGCCCCCAACCTCCCACAGTGCCACCCAGTGCCCCTTAGCATGCTGCAGGCCCTCTAACCTCCCATAGCACCCTCAATCTCCAACAGTGTCCCCCACCCCCGCAGGGCCCAACACTCTTCCTCAATGCTTCTGTAAAGCCCACGGCCTCCTGGAAAGAGACCCTATCCCCCACCGTTTCCCTCAGCTCCCTCCAGCAACCCATCGACATTCAGAATCTTCCAGTATTCAATATATAGCGCCCATGTACTTCCAAGTACAGGGGCTAATAAATTTAAGGGAGATGATCAGAGTGTAAGTGACTCTGATCTCAATTTTGATTGTTGTAGGGGTCTCTGTTTCAGCTTGGCTGTGCTGTGGGCTCATTCTGTCGTACCTGAGATTCCACCCGGGTTGACAGGTGGCAGCTGTGGAAGCTGAGGTTTGGGTGCACTCTCCAAGCGACCAATCAGGAGGCTTGGGCCTCGCTGGGCATGCTGGGAGAGGGTACTTATGAGGCAGACACCATTTTAGGTGGTTCTTCCTCCTGGAGTGTGGCACCCACCTTTAGGGTGACCACATCACTGCGCCCCTAGCGTTATGGCCTACCTGGCTGGGGCGTGGGTGCTACGCAGAGTTCCTGGTTCCGGAGCCAAGCTGGTCCGGAACAATTCAAGCAGGACGGGGACCCAGTGACTGACTGGGTTTGCACCTTTGAAGATCCCAAGCGAGTTTGGCTGTTCAGTGGGGAGTCCAGTTTAGGAGCCCCAATGAGAGGCTGGTGGTCCAACAGCACTGAAACAAACCATCAGGGATCAAGGCACTGGACAATGAGGGATTGATTCCTTTCTTAGTCAGTGCCTAGCGACGTTGAAGGACGGTTCAGGCAAAACTTTACTCAGGTAGAGTTCCTCCGTATCTATACTCAGGGGAGGGCTGTGGCAGAGGCGCTTTTCTGACGGTCATTTAGAAGAGTCAGAGACATCCTTTTCAAGTTCCGAGTGATACTCTGGCTGCCAGGTCAGTGGGAGAGACCTCTCCAGGTACGCTATACCCACTCAGACTGGAGTGGTGAAACAAAACTAATTGTTGTCGGAGACAGGATTGTTTCCATATCCAAGGCCTGAATCTGCTGTTCTCCTTCCAACCTTTGTCTGTCCTTCTCATCACCTGTTAACTGTTTTTACCCGGCTGGGTAATAAAGAGCACATATAAGAGACTTCCTATTTGCGGACATTCCTTTACTGCTATTGCATTCATCGTTCACCCTAGACACTTCACCGGAGCCATGAGGGGTAACATGCTATCCCAGCATATTCCAGCAGC